>JARFOC010000610.1:54690-64748 GCA_031763485.1 Osmoderma eremita
TATTTTACAAAATTATATCGGTGAAAAATGCACCTACTCACTGGAGATTAATAAATAATTGAACTTTAAACCATAATTATCACTTATCAACTCTACTACGAGACTTTTAAGCTATAACTGTAAATGGTTAATTTTAAAGGCATTATCATTGCTGTTACTATAATTATGAATTAGCTGGCCACAATTAAATTTCAAGTGATACAAAACTAATTTCGATGATCTATTATCCAATACATCTTATGCATATGCACATAATACTTTAATGGTAAATTCCTCTTACAGCTAGGTATTTTTTTATGATATCCTAACTATATTACGTTCGTGATTCACTCACCTTTACATTTACAATGTTTTGCTGCCGGTCTGTCGTCTTAAAAATATGCGAAATGAATAATATTTACTTACTAAACATTTAACTTTTTCGCCGAGTTAAAAGGAAAAAAACTAATATCTTTTTTTGTTTTGTTTTTTCAGTGCCAGCGCCTTTACCCTTCAGTAAGTATGACCTTTTTTTTTTCGTCTAATGTAACTAGTTATTACAACACTAAATGAACGTGCGTAGTTATGTTTTAGTCTGTAATTATTAGGAATGTAATGGGTGGTAAGGTATAGAAAACAATATTATTTAAAAATGGAGTGCGATTTAGAAAACCATGACACGTACATAAAATCATACACATACATTTATGTGTCTACACACTAAATAAATAAATACATATGGGTCGCTAGTTAAAATTAAAATGGATTGTGTCGCACTTACATTCGCTGCTTTGATTCGAGTTAATCTAATAATTAATTAATAATTCAAAGCACTCCTTGAATAACGGTCACTTCACTACTGTCAAAACATTTTGATTCGGATTTCTAATGGGCACCAACCTCAAATACCAAATGTTACTAAAGCTTTCAAATTCGAAATTGACAGTTAATTGTGACAATTAAATTATTGTAGGATCGTTAATAACCATTAATAACACTAACAGTTCGGTTTTATTAATGCTATATTTTCGTCAAAGCCAAAACAGGAGAAAACCCACACCGACATACAATGCTGAAAGAAGAAATTAATATTAGAAGAAACTGAGAAAGCCATAAACAGTTTAAAAATATGTAAAGCAGCAGGATTCGACATAAAACCAGAAATGATAAAATTTATGGGACATGGAAAAAATATACTACACCAAATCATATTGAACATACACATACACAATAATCACGCTCGTCCACAAGAAAGGAAAACAATGCAATAACTACAGAGTGATTTTCCTGCTATGCGAAGCTTATAAAATATATGAGAGAGTCATAGAGGAACGTTTAAGAGAACAGTTTCAGCCAACATTCCTAGACAATCAGGCAGGTTTCAGATCAGAAAGATCTATCCAAGAATGGATATTTGTGCAAAGACAAATAACGGAAAAAAATAATTAAAACAAATCGATCAATATACATAGGTGCAAGTGATATGGAGAAAGTTTTCGACAGTATTTCAAGACCAAAGATATGGGAAGTGTTGGAATCAAGGAGCGTAGGGACCGAACCAGAGGGTGAAGGGTGTTGAAATTTTCAGGGTGTACTGAGCATATATGCCTTACCATACCTGCAAAGTTTCACGCGATTCGGCTACCCAGAAGTGCCGCAAGAAAAATTTAAGCTGACCGACAATCTAGGAAATTTGAAGTAAAATCCAGGAATCTTGGAGGAGCGTAGGGACCGAACCAGAGGGTGAAGGGTGTTGAAATTTTCAGGGTGTACTGAGCATATATGTCTTACCATACCTGCAGAGTTTCACGCGATTCGGCTACCCAGAACTGCCGCAAGAAAAATTAAAGCTGAGCGACAATCTAAGAAATTTGAAGTAAAATCCAGGAATTTTGGAGGAGCGTAGGGACCGAACCAGAGGGTGAAGGGTGCCAGCAATAAAATAATAGAAGTGATTAAAGGTATATACGCAGAAGCTTTAAACGTTGTAAAAATTCGAGGTTTAACAACAGAAAAATCAAAAACAAGGAAAGGGATTAGACAAGGAGATATACTCAGCCCTCTACACACTACAGGACAAACGGGCCCAGGGGTAGACCCAGAATTACGTGGAATGAAGGTATAACGAAAGTCTTAACAGACAGGGACATTTCATGGACTCAAGCAAAGACAATGACGGCAAACAGAACGCAATGGGGAAAATATGATATTTTCGTAAACGGGCATAACATAAATCTGCGACGTAACACATAATAATGTACATAAAATAGTAATGGCTGCCAACCACCTCGCGGCTTCCCTCTACTGACATAACATAACAAAAGACGCGAAACTTCAAAATATATAACTACATTATAATGATTTACAAACATACATAAGAATATTTCTCTATCTCTTGAGGGTATGACACTTTTCACCCACTATCAACCTATTTACCCTAACCAATGGTTGTGCCTATCGTAAGACGGTAAAATCAAAATGTATATGTACAGTATAACGTATCGAAATTAATTCCTATAAATAATTTAATAATAATAAAAACACTATTACTGCCATGTATTTTTCACTATATACAAGATATGTAATCTCTCATTTCTCGTACCGAACATGGCTATTCCACCCATATAAAATATGTAGTGTTTATCGCGAAATTACTTAAATGGGTTAAGTGGATACACTCCGTGAATAGTTCGTCTGTAATCAGCATAGTATCACGATGAATTTGTCATCAAATGTTTACTCTATGGACGATACTTGGAACTCTAAATAATTATGCTTGAAAAGAAGTGATGGTCTACAACTTGTTTTTCGCGTATTTATTTTACGATTATTTTAAGATATAATCTTGACATACAGTTATCGAATTGACTATCGAAGAGTGAAATCTAAAGTAGATATTGGCAACTGTATAAAACGACTAGTACATATTTCAATAAATTTAATATTGACGACTAGGCACCGTTTTGTGTACCGGCTTGTGCTCTGTATAATACGAGAATTGGTGTTAAGAACTAGAGATGCCCAGAAACCAATGATTTTAATTCTTTGAATGTGATGAATGTAAATTAATGGAAAAATACTAGAATAAACCTGCAATTCTTAACCCATAAACAAAAACCTTTTTATTCTTACATCATATTTTAAAGACTTTCCAACGTCTCAGCAACAAATAATAAAATTCTCTTCGATTACGTTAATCAATATGCAATCGGCTCACGAACACAAATTATTAGCCTTTGCCCAGCTGTTTCTGCGACATACATTTGCGTGCATACGTCAACAACGGTGAATAAAACATAACAGAATATATGATTGCGTTACGTCATCGAAATTAAAACCGAGGATAATACAATGTTGTTGTTGTTGTGTTGTAAATTCCAGGGAAATTTCTGCTAATACCAGCGAATTCGATTAAATTTGCAATTATAAATCAGCGGTAGCCAATCTATTCTATACGATTTTTAAAGATGCAGTCACAAAAATCGATCGTAAATGGGGTGTAATATTTGTTTTATTTTTAACAGACACAAAAAGATTCCACATAAAACAAATTTATGCTATAGAACAAACAAACACAGTATCCAGTAACAGTAAGTGGCAAACTCATGTTTATGCAAGAAGCTAGTGTAATACGCGCTCGACTTTTCCAATTTAGAATTATATAGATTTGACATCTCCAAGTTAAAATGCCGCCTTTATAGTTACATACTTTACGGGAGAAGCTGGTAATTAACTGTTGCGCAATTCACTCTCCCAACTTATGTATACTTTTTAATTAGTAAATGGAGTCATTTTAATTGGAGAAGACGTAGATATGTACATATGTGCGTGTGTCTATACAACATGCGATCATATGCATACCAACCAATTCCCATTGAAGCTGTTGAACACTGTCGATGTCACTTTGACATTAGACGTAATAAAAATATATTTTTAGGTTAATCTATTTGTCAAATTTGACACGTATATTTATAGAGTACATAACTAAAAACACGAAAAAAGAACACGAAAACTGTGAAGTAACGTCAATTCCTGTTTAACCTCACGACAAAAACATCGTTTAAGTTTAAATAAAAGGCCGTATCTTATTGTCATGTAAATCTAACAGTAGAACGATATATCATACATATTATACATACTGGGATTGGGATTGAGAGAAAATCCATCCACAATTAAGCGGTACCAACTGAAAAGACATTTAATACAAATGATGTCGAGAACTTTATTCATTCTGTCATATGCTCAATAGGTTTAAATTGATGTGTACATTACCAAAGTAGCAACAATAATGGACCGACCCAATAGAAGAGTGCACCCTTAAGCATATACAATACAATATATAGGCATATCCGGTAATAAAAACATTTAACGTTGTATGACGAATGAGAAAATTTAAAGTAAAAAATTGTTTTGTTACCAAGCCATTATCGGTTAAAAAAGTTCCAAGATAACCTATTTACGTATGTCGCTTATATGTAATCGCGATGTACGATCAATTAAGAGACAGGTTCATAGATTTTTTTCAAAATTATACGCTATAGGATAGTAAAATGTGATTGATTTGACAGGTGACCGCGATTCTGTACGAATTCAGAGATACGTAAAGTAATTTCAACGCGACGAGTTATAGAAAGTTCTAAATCAGGGTACACTGGAATGATTCGAATCGAATGCATTAACAAAGGCGATGTAGAAAATATCAACCTGCTGCTGCAGATCTAAGCACTCGTTGAAATAGAATCACCAACTATATAAAAAAATATATATCAAAAATATACAGACAATGTGACAGAATGACCAACCGGGGCTATTTCACTTTACAAGGTTATCTTTAAGTCTACAAGATAACGTAAAAGGCAAAATTGCCTCCAGACACACAGAAAAATATTGAAAAATGTCATTATGAAAAAAAAAGCAACAAATACAAACTCAAGATGACGGTTAATATTTTGAGGGAAAAGCTCGGGATGGACAATCTACAGAAATAAAAATTACCTATTCCCATATTAATCTAGGGATATTTTACTGTCAACCTAGTATGATATTTAAATTTCTACGCAGTAACGACGATTTTAAACTATGCATATAAAAGCGTATATCGATCACACCAATGTCAAATAGATTAGATAGATTCAGGTGTCCTTTAATTCGATTTTCTTGCATATTAACTAAGCTCTCGAATCGTTCAAACCTACACCTACCCATTTTACACTGACATTTTTCACGGCTACTATCCAAATATTGTTTTTCGAATTGCCTTGTAATACTTTGCTACGTCCGAGGTAAAACAATAGGCTCGTACTACTACATTAACATCGATGAAACGCTGCGATTATGCGGAATTACACGTTCAACGTTCATGTACGCTATCGGTATCGAATTGAAATCAATTATTGTCTCGATAGGGGATTCCAAGTTCATTACAATCCGTTGTAGTGTGATAATTGTTGGAATCTCCGTGACACAGATAGGGTTTTGGCTATTATCGAAGCGTAATACGCGTAGCTATGCGAATAATAAAGCCATCGTGGTAACAACACGGCCTAACGCACTGATAAAAGATCGTATTACGAATCAGGAAACCGGTACAACGGCTAGACCCAGCTGAGTCAGCGGCGCCTTGAAATCCGCTCGATAAAAGACGGACTTCGACGCAGACATTTCGTATTTTCTCAAATATTTTTACGACTCTATCTACTTATATTTAAAATATAGTCGTAATTACGACTATAAACAGAATGGACGTGAATACCGAGTTGTTTCAAACGATTCTGATTTTACTTTTAGCAATGAAGAAACTGAAAGAGCCATCGCTAAAGAGAAAAAGCAAGACGCACAATTCAGAGAGATTATCACGAGTTGTACGTCCCTCAGCCATTATGAGAGCAGGCGATTCGTCACCCTTTTACCCCAAGTAAATACCCCCTACCGCTTCGCCCGAATAAACTTTTAATTTTTTGTTAATTTTTCCTTTCAGATCTTAGCAACATTGATCGCAGGATCTTTTCACATAGTTGTAGGCGTAAGTTTAGCGTATTCGGCCGTTTTAATACCTCAGTTGAGGCTTACCACGATTATGTCGCCGTATGACATCGTACAATCTTCCTCGAATACCACGTTGAACGTCACAAATCCGATGCAAGGACAAAAAGAAGCCTGGGTCGGTCAGTATTACAATTATTATAATAAACATATGGTTCCTACCCGATTTAAACGCTATCGGTATTTAAAATCGCTCGAAAGCAATAATATAACATCATTAATTCTTTAAAACCGAAGAAATCCGCCCAATATCGGCCTAGAAACGCCAAATATTAACTGGGAATTCCTTCTTCGAATTTACGCATAAACTCTAAGAATCCACTATATTTCCCCCGAATAGACAAGGCCGATCAATTTCCAGGAATTTACTTAAAACTATGAATGAAATGCTCCAATTATGAAAGCCGCTCGTGGCGCCAAAAATTTACGGAAATATACGGAAGCTATCGAAGGCGTTAACGTCGTTATATAAAATCAAATATATAAATATAATATTTGTTATATAATTGATATTACAGCATTACATTAATTAAATCATATAAAAGAAGGGATAATTCAAACAAATCTATTAGATATCATTGGAATCTTGTCGAAATTCCTTGCCTAAAATATGCGTTCACTCCCCAACATAACCCATAAATTTTGACAATTAAAGCCGGCGTGTTGTTTTCATTGTATGTTTGATATTTTGCAGCAAGTACAACTATTATAGTCGTTCCTATAGCGTGTTTAGCATGCGGAGTTGTCATGGATTGGATTGGCCGGTTAAATACGCTAAAATTAACGGCCATACCAGTCACGATCGGTTGGATTCTAATCGCAACAGCTACGAATTACCCCATGATCCTAATAGGTAGGATTCTAACAGGTGTAGCAGGAGGTAAATATCATATTTCGTCATCTATTGCTAGTATTTACCTCGATATCAATAATTTTATATTATTAATTTTAGCGTTTGGAACAAGTCCGGCTATCGTATACTTGACCGAAATCGCAAGAGCCGATATGAGGGGGTCTTTGATATCATGCGCGCCCGCTTACGCCTCTCTGGGAATGGTGCTCGCCTATTTGAAGGGCTGGTTCATGGATTGGAGGACGATCGCCTGGACATGTAATATTTACACGATAGTGCCTTGCATTTTGATGTTTTTCATACCAGAAAGTCCCGCCTGGTATATTTCAAAGGGTAGAATCGACGACGCGCGAAAATCTTTGGAATGGATACATAAATATCAACCCCAACCACCGAATAAAGTGAGTTTGTTTTGGTATCCCCGTATTGAAATTGTTACCTATTTCGTTTTTTATAGACACAGACGATGGCCGAATTACATTTAGCCGTTTTAATCAGGGACCATCAGAAAAAACAGGAGGAATTGAAAAATAGTAAACATTCAGGATTAACAATGAAATTGAAAGAATTTACTAAAGCTACAGCCCTCAAACCACTGTTACTTTTGTTTTTACTGTTCTTTATACAGCAATTCAGTGGAATCTATATTACATTATTCTACGCAATTGATTTCTTCAAAGTGAGTCTTATTGATTTTTGATTGCAAATAGTCTAAATTCTAGATCCTAAAAATTATAAGTTTCACTTCACGTTCATACATTTTAGCAAATGGGTAACGACATGAATCCTTACCTCGCATCAATCTTTTTGGGAACGGTTCGTTTCTGTATGTCGATGATAAACACCTATTTACTGAAACGTTTCAAAAGAAGACCACTCGTTATGGTCAGCTGTGTAGGGATGGCCGTTTGTATGTTTGTTTCCGGCTTATTTACGAAATGGACAATTGAAAGTGAGTTTTATTGGAAACGTAATGGAATAATATCTCTAACGAAATCACATTTGCAGAAACGACACGCTTAACATGGGTTCCTGTCCTGTGCCTTATATTCTACGTGATAACCTCTATGATTGGCCTACTTCCGATACCCTGGACGATGACTGCGGAATTATTCCCGTTAGAAATTAGGGGAGTGGCACAAAGCATGTCGTATGCTAGTGCGAATATTTTAATGTTCCTAGCCGTGCAGACTTACCCGTCGTTGTCTATTTTATTAGGGGGAGTTGTGTATGCACAATGGTTCTTTGCGATAGTGTGCCTGCTCGGGCTGATCTTCATGGTTGTGTTCCTGCCGGAGACGCACGGAAAGAAACTGACCGATATAGTCGAATACTTTGTACATAACACGGTCTATTTGACTGCGAAAAAAGATATTAAGGCGCAAAAGAAACAAGCGAAATCCCCAGAACGGAAGCCCATCGTAAAGAACACTAGGGTAACGAAAGATGACTTGGAGAAATCTGCCAACGGCCAAAATAAAACTTTGATCGAAAATGTCTGACGGAACTCAGGTTAATGGGATATTAAAAGAATAAGAACAAATTTCTACACTGAAACGGTATAAAGTGATACACCGTTTCTTGCTTTATTTTATTTCGTAATGTTTCTACAAAGAAAAAACAGATCCCCAGTATTATTTCCCTAATTTATATTATATTTAACTTTTTTTTTATTAAAAAGAAACTACTTTTTACATGACAAATGAATAAGGATTTAAATGAAATTTATTTTTATATATACTTAATTATTGAGCTTTAGTTTTGTAGATTTGTGCAAAATATGTTAATTGAGTTAGAGAATAATGGTTCTTCGTTACTCCTTTTTGTCACGAGAGAAAATACCATCAAACTACTTACGGAAAGTAGCTTACAGTGAGTTTCTCTACTTAATAATTATGATAAGTACGAAAGCATTTCACTCAAATATTTTAGTTTATACACGCGATTGATTTTAGTAGTTGATTATTAAATTATTATAATTACTATGTATAAATT
Source organism: Osmoderma eremita (assembly GCA_031763485.1). Lineage (NCBI taxonomy): Eukaryota > Metazoa > Arthropoda > Insecta > Coleoptera > Scarabaeidae > Osmoderma > Osmoderma eremita. The sequence continues at coordinate 63,560 of JARFOC010000610.1, forward strand.
ATTATAGAATTGTGATATATTTTAACAAATAAAGATTTTTACATTAAAAAGTATCTGATTTAAACCTGAAGGATACGATATTTGAGCAGCCCTATATACAGAAAGTGTGCATTAGAACACTATAACAACATATATATATATACGTTGATTATTGCGATATGTATTTTTCTATTATAAATTAAAGATAAAAATATAAAGAGAATGCGTAACTAGCTTTTGTGTTTTAATAAAATTGCCGGACATGGTGACAAGTGACTTTTTAATCAATGCCTGAATTTATGCAGCAAGTACCAACTCATTTTAAATTAAGTAAAATTCATAATAGATACAATCCATGATGATTTAAAGACTATTTTAATTTAAAGATTATTTTCGTCTTCCTTCCGTCCTATTTATATAATATTTCACGGAACCAAACAAATAACCTCTATCTTGAGGTTATTTATCAAATCTAGTACGTCAACAGAAGACATATGCATACTAGAATACAGCTTAATTTCTCAATAAAATGTTATAACAGCCTAATAACGAAAATAAGATAAATTAACAATTAATTACATAATCAACAGGTTTTGAAAATACAAGTTCTTACGTGAACAGTATTGTTAGTAGTAGATATATAAAAATTGATTTTAATTAGTGATATACTAAGTAAAAATGAGGGTTACTCCACCTAAAATATAATTTGAATTTCCCGGCGTGTTTCAATTAACCAGTAAAAAGCAATCGATACCTAACCTACCCGAACTCAAAAATGATAGGGAAAAATGATATAAATTACACAATTACGCGCTTATTAGTGGAATATGAAAATATATAAATCGATGCTCAACGTAATTACATATGACAATTATCGTATTCAATATTAAAAGGGAGCTTACCTTGTCAATTGCATGAAATCTTAAAACCGGCTTCTTTCAAGAATTTCAAATATGTGTAAAACATGGAAAAGGTAAGATATCCTTAATTAACAACACAGAATCGCGACACTAAAGGCACTATTGAACACATAAATCTTTGATTTGAAAACACGATACGCGGGAGAATTTGTACCAACTACCAAGTACTTGCGGAAACTACCATGTATTGTAAGCGGGAAAATTATCGTAATGCAATTAGAGGAATTGTAAACAATTCTATTCTTACCTTAAGCCTTCTTTTAGGTCTCGTCGAATAATGTTAGATCGAG
>JARFOC010000610.1:64848-83719 GCA_031763485.1 Osmoderma eremita
CAATTAGAGGAATTGTAAACAATTCTATTCTTACCTTAAGCCTTCTTTTAGGTCTCGTCGAATAATGTTAGATCGAGGCTGTAACAATATTAAAATTTTATTTTATTATAATTTTGATACGAAAGTATGGATTTCAAATATGAATCCCCCGAACGAAAACGATCAAGCCCGGGCGAAACCGAACATACTTTTAAGGCAGTTATTTGAAATTGAAAAGTAAAGAAATGAAATCGTTGCAATGTTATAATAAGATGTAATTACTAACAAAGATTATGGAACAAAGACTTACATGAAAATCACGTGATGGGTTTCCAACATCGGAAATCTTAATTTCCTCCTTTATATGTACACATATAGTAGAGCACACATAGCGGATAGAAAAACACAAAAAACCCAACCAAGTTATCACTACTAACTCGGGAACGCAATATTTTTCAAATTCACAACGCGAATTGCACCCAATTTCGCACTACAAACACATAATTTGATAATTAAAAACGCGACCCACAATATTCTTACCGGCCGCCATTTTCGGAGAACTAGTATGGACATCTCGCGGAATCTATCCAAAGGAAAACGAAAACCCTAAAGGCACTTATATATTTTTCTTTGTAATTAATGCAATTTTAATGGATATATAAATCTTTTTGAGTATATTTTCAAGTAAATTGCCCTTTTAATTGCAATATTTTATTTAAATCGGTTGAGAAAATATAGGATTGACGTCGACGGTATCCGAACAAGGCCAATACTGCTTCTGACTGATTTGAAAATTTATTTCAATTTAATAATAACAATGAAAACTACCGTAAAAGCTGGGATATTGCAACCACTAAACTAAACTATTTGCCACTTACAAAGATAATAGTTAAACACAAAATTAATTATTGCAACGGGCGCCACCTGTAGGTAAATAGCAAAATACCAATATCATCGTTACAGGTTTCTGCAATGAAGGAAAGTTGAGTAATTTAAAAATACAAGACGATTATTTTGTTATACGATTATTTTCCATTTAGATGATTAACGCACCTAAATGAATGAATTCTATTTCCGGTACGATTAAAGATACGTGCCTCCCACACTATTTCGCTGTTCTACACAACTCGGTGGCGAACAAAAGAACGTCTAGCGTCGTGAAATTGGTGTCCTTTGTTTTATTACTCGCGTCAAACAATATACTAAATAATAAATAAACTAAACTAAAAAATAAGGCGTTTTAGAATAAGAAATAAAAGTATGCTATGTCAACTTTGTCAGAGACTTTGTGCAAGTCAAATATCGGCATATTTATTCAATCCTTGTAGAGGATTCAGTCAATGGTGCAAATCTACCAAGAATCATTAAAAGTGTTTGCTATTTTAAGAGGCAAAGTAATCGCTACGGATTCAATAAAACACATCCGTATTGAAAAATTATGTATTATTTATTTATGTACATCAGGAATAATTTGTTTTGCTTTGCTTTTTTTCTTTTGTATCCTCATCATTTTCATCATCATATCATATTCATCACTACTATACATAAGCATACTTCTCTAAATTATAAATATATTAATAATTAACAAAATGTCTCGATATAGTGTACGGTAAATACATTATCTTTATTTTGTTTCGATCGCGAGAGCTGATTCTGAGTTTCTTTTTGGTTCTCATGCACTTTGATTAGAAAAAACAGCAACCGACGAATGTAGCAGGTACTTCACGTTAGATCAACTATCACTATGTTTAAACCTGGTAGACAGGAGGAACTGACGAGGGAGGGGCAACAGAACACAGCTCCGCGATAGTTATAAAAATTAGGTAAAAGAGAAAATGTACAAAGACAGAAAAATATCAGTACCGTAATCATATATCAATAATTATCGTATGACCTAATGTTTAACAATCAATTATTAATTAAATCACATTAAAACAGAAAAAAACTCATAAACGCAAAAAGTTACACCTTAAAGCTAGTCTATTGTGTGAATTCTCGTTTTGAGAAAAACACGGCACATATAGTCTTCTTCTTCATGCAAGTTTTGGTATTTTCTTAAGTTTAATCGATTCTCTGATTTTCTGTTGCTTGATCGGATATATTATGTACAAGTTGCAAATCCCCCCAAAACACAGCGCAACAGAGTCACACACACATCCCCATTGTCAAATAGTCGAATAGTTGGAGACCTGATTACAAGAAAAATAATATTTTGGGGACTACATTTTACAATCTGGAATCGACTCACATAATTAATCCGCATAAACTATGTAAGGCTGTTCGATATCGTTGACCTCCACTTTAACGTACTGAGGTTGGATAATTTGAACATTGGGTGCGGAACGAGCCATGGAATTTCTCGATCTAAACATACATGTAAACAGCAAATTAGCTTTACGCATAAATAACGCAATAAGCTCACCGTCAATACTTACTTAGCTTTGGCATGTGTTAATATGTGACTCTTGAGATTCGTTGACTGAGCAAATTTCTTATTGCATCCATCGAATGGGCAAACGTAAGGACGATCGCCTGTATGTATGCGGACGTGAGTTCTACATAGAAATAAATGAGATTACTTCCAAAAAAAGAATTTATATGCTACTGATTATACGAATGTACCACACAAAAGAGAATCTTTTTCAAAATACCTCAATTCTTAGTTTTAAAAGTGTCTTCTACAAAAGCTTTAGGCGATTTAATCTGGCACAATTGAAAATATTTTCAAAAATGTACCAACCTTAAGTTAAAATCGAGACTAAATCGCTTCCCACAACCTTCGAAGGTGCACTGGAACGGTTTCTCACCCGTATGGACTAATTGATGGCGTTTTAACTTGCTAGACTCTACGAACGCCTTCCCACACTCTGCGCAAACATGCACGCGAGGGCCGTGCGTGTGTAGATGCTTACGCATCGCCGAATTATCCCTGAACATCTTATTACAGCCTTTGTGCGGACATGCTATAAAAGTATTATTAATTGTATTTACACTACACTTTCATAATTCCTTTTATTACCGATAGTTCTATCGGTTGCGTCCTGATTGGGTCTACGCATGCGAGGACTTTTCAAACCCGGTCTGGTGAATTCTGCCAATTGTTTGGGATCGGAAAGATCTAAGCCAGGCATACCATCCGCAGGTAGTTTCTTCCCCGTCATGTATTCGGTGTAATCCGGATCGGGTTCGGGATTTGAACCTTCATCTGGTATGCAAAAATCGTGTCACTCACATTCGTATGACATTAAAATATAAATTACCATGTTTGTTATTTTGAAAGGTTATCTTAATTTAAAATCTGTCAAATGACATTCCTACATTAGAGCTTTCAACTTTACCGACCGTACTTGAGAATGATGTACCTTGGATTTAATTTGGATTTTATGGAATTTTACAAGGATTTCAAGTTAATACTACAAATAGAACTAAAATACTACTTAAAAGTTACATTACAAAATAATAACGTTCGTAAATATATAAAATAAAATAAAAATAGAAGACGGCCATTGCTGGTCGTCCATTAAAATTCTGTTCAGCCATTTAATAATATGGCAGAAAACAAACTGCCATGGTCGTTTTGCTCTCGATTAATTTCAAAATTTCAAGCGAAAAGACGATAGAAACACTCATAAGAGATAATCGAGACGTAACGCGGACGTGCAGTGACCCGATTGACCTCGCCGTTGGTCGAAAAATCGATCGCTAAACTAGGTAAAAGACATCCGACAGAAATAACACATCACTAGGCTACCACAAGACTCACCGTCACTAGTTCCCGATGCCCACATCGTAACGGAGAACTCTCCTTCCATTGTTTTTATTTGTACTTGTTTCTGTTCCCATTTTCTAGGCCTGGTTTCGTGCTGGATCTCGCTTAATAGCATCTCGTCGCGGCGGATCATGTTCGAGCCGACGCCGCCGCTGCCGCCGGCGCGTTTAACGCTTTTCTTTCGTTTTGACGGTCCCGGAGACGACTCCACGTAGATATCGGAACCGTCCGGGACGGGCACGTCGTACAGATTTAGGGGGTCCCCACTATCATCGATGATTTCCTCCTGGGTCTCCAGGATTATATCGCGGCCTTCGAGCGAGTGCAGGGGTATGATCGGCTCGCCGCACTCGACAATCGTCTCGACCGCGTCCTGCATATCAACGGGTATCGTTTCAATTTCGACGCACTCCTGTATGTCCGGCTGCATCTCCACCTCGCACATAATGTTTTGGTCGGCCATTGCTATTTTGATGTCCGACTGGCCGATTTATTGTTTATAAAATATGGTCGCCCAATATGGCGGAGGAATATGTCTGCTCACTACCACGCAACAATGGCGGACGACTTGCCCTTGCACACCACACGATTTCCATGTTTCCCAATTGCGCGGAACAGAGAATAACAGACATACCTTATGTATACGCTTCTCTTTCCAACACACAAAGCACGTTCATGACGTTTTTCCACATTAATATCTTACAAAAATTTACGCTCAGCGCCATCTATGCGACAGTAGTCGAACTGATCGCTAATTTTGTGAAATTGTTTTATTAACAATAAGTATTTTATATAGGCTTGCTACAAAGTTTTATAACCGTCGTTTACCCCGGTGATTTGCCTATGAATTTATTTCTAATTTGTGCTAGATAGATTTGCTAAAAATATATCATTTTCTTACACTTCCGATTTGTAGAATACCATACAAACTTTTTTTTTTCTAGTGGAAGTATATTAGCGAATATCTTTACATTTCGCTTGCAAAATGAAATAGTTAGTTACAGAAACGTAAATTTAGAAACCTATTATTATTGCAAAAGAATAACAAAAAAGAAAAAGAAACGGATACTTTTGAAAAATACCATTGAATCGTGATGACAGTAATAGGATGTCAATTTATGATTAAATTGGTTTGTTATTGCAATTTATTCTAGAAATGAAGCCGAAATTGTAGCAATTAATTCATTTCTATTCTCTAAACTTAATGGCATTTCAGGGCATTTTCTATAATGAATCTACAAAATAATGAAACCCAATTGAGCTCTATTAGGTATGCAACTCAGTTAGCAGCATGGTAATTTTCATGTCTATCGTCTATATATTGACAGATATAGTTTGATAGGTTAGGCTTTGTTAGGTTAAATTTTGTATCAATATTATTCTGGGTTCTTATATGGATTTAATCTGGATTTTAATTTTGTCAAGATAACGAATGATGAATTTAGATTATTTACGTGCTATAGACAGGCTGACGCGTTTATAATTTTGTATGTATGTATGTATGCTTACTACTGCTACAAATCAAAAAAAAAAGTAAACAAGCTCGCTTTGATTTGAACATGAAGAGAACTGGTTCCCTTTTATTCTAGTCTGACTATATTAATTAGAAATTTATCTATACTTGTATTAAACAATTTCTGGCACATGGTTTCTGTTCGCTTCAGGGTCGATGCTTTCACGAGAAAAGACTGGTGTGATGTGTAGGTGCCATGTATATTCACCGCGAGACAGATGTGAAAGAACCTCGTCAATCGTACTGAAGGTACGACAATAGTGTCGGAAGCCCTGAAGGATGGGACGTAGGATGTATCGCTAGCGAATCTTCAAAGTGAATCCGGTGCAGAACGTTCTTTCCCCAAATTTAGGTTGATTGCCGAAGATGTTCAGCGAAGAGATGTCTTGACGAATTTCCACGGAATGAACCTTACGCGGGATAAACTTATATCTACGGTCAAGAAGTGGCAAACGTCCATAAGAGGAAAACTGCAAAACTGTTAACATAGTGCTAGGTGTTCAGAGTTTTAAATATTGGGTAATTTATTTATTGTTTTACTTGTATATTTATTTTATTTATACATTTCGTGTTTATATTTTTACTGGATGGAATAAATAGAAATAAATTAATCATGAATAAACATATTCTGGGGTTAACTTTTTAAAAATATCATCATCGAGATGTGCGCCGCTAAGACGTTGCCAGTCTTGTAACTGAGTGTATAGGTTTTTGGAGAACGCGAAGACACATTACGTACAAGGTAGCAGCTATCTCATCCGAATATATTTTGTTTTTATTGCATCGTTGTCGATTCATTATGTAAAAATGTTATTCAAGAGATTTTAAAAAAGGTTAGCAGGAGTAAGATCCGGAGCCCTGGAGGTCACCAGATACATTTTATTAACCCTGTGTTTCAGACATGGCTCCTGGAATCTTTTTGCTGCATCCAGGTTCTCTCATTATATCCCTTAAATTCTTGCAGTTGCACATTTTTACATAGTTATCGCCAGAGGTGACAATAACATCAAGAAATTCTTTTGCAAGAAACGGAGACAGAAATGGCGCAAAAACTTTTTCTTAAAATACTTATTTCCTCAAAGTAAATAAAGGCAAACATACGAATCATTTATTTATTACCAAAAATAATACAAAAAAATTCTAATAATACTTACTCTTATGTTCTTACATTTCTCACTTTCATTTTAAATTAATGTATTGATTAGCTTTGTTAGCAGATAAAACTCTTTTTCATTATATTTTAAACCGTTTTTTACTTTTTTGTCAGTATTTTTTGTTCGGGAAGCACATATTGCATTACAATAATCAATTAATTAATAATAATTATATACATTACATCAGTTTGACCTACAAACCTTTGTTTCACTATACATATGATCGTATTATCAGATTATTATCACTTTTTGTATTTTGGACTTATATATATGGTAAACACCTTATAAAATCAGTCTGGCATCTCTATGGAAATAATAGGCAGTACGGGTTTCAACAGATCGACTTTTTTTGGGACGTTGTGCTCCCTCTTCTCGGTGTGTTGCATCTCTACACCGTTAGTTTGTCTTTCGCTGTGATATGCTATATTTGCATATTCTTGTAGGAGAGGACAGGCACCTAGGATGAACGCACAAAAGTCCTTTCGGATTCCAAACCACCCTAATGTAAATGGGAACGAGTACAAAAATGATATCGATTGTTACAAAATACTCACATTTATTTCCACCTTTAGCGCTGAACGACATTAGTATAAGTGTAACGAAAGATACAAACAAGGGACTAACCACCGCTATAAAACTTAACGCAATGTCACCATCCAATTTATTAGCTAACAAAACCTGTAAAAGTAACTTGAGAGTTCAAACAAGCCTCGAACGAGCATCAAAGATTCTCAAACCTGAAATATAAGTATTGGTATCACTAAGAATGTGTACCCCAGAGCACTTTGAAAACTGGCTCTTCGTTGCTGAGCGTTTACTTCCGGCGTCCGCAGCAGTATACCGGCAAATATTATCGTATACAATACTCCGACCTAAAGACAATTCTGTGACAAAAATTTTTATTACCATTATTTTAACTTACTAGCGATAGGCACATAACTATCCATAATGGCACAAAAACTACTTCCCAAGACCAGTTTATAAACTGGTCTAATCTTAAGGCTAAGAATATAAACTGCAACACGTTTACTGCACAAAATAATTCCAACTGCAACATATTTTCCATAAGATATAACAGTATAACAGTAAATATAGTTTTGTTAACCTAATATAAAATAATTTAAATATACCTCAAAAGATCGATCGTGTTTCACGGCCCAGATACACACTGCTATGCTTACAATCGAAATGAATATTAACGGTATGAATACTAAAATCCACAGATGCCGGCCGGACTCTAACTTATCGCATACCAGCAATTCAAACATTAACAATATGAGATGAAGTGCTAACGATATCAACATAGATTTGTAATGGATATATGCTTCGCCTTCTAATCTAAAACGGACGAAAAAGCATTAAATTTTAGGTGATACCTATGCAATTCAAGGTCAAACGTATTGAACTCAATAAGACGTTAAAGTTCATTGTTTACGTACCTAAAATGTGGGTATCTCCACCATATATAACTACCTATCGTGGCGCCTGTTATAACCAACCCCTTCCATACCCAGATGGGTATAAAAACACACCAGAACGACCATGTTACTGCGTGATCCAAGCGTAAGGCGAACAGCGCTATGAATATTAACAAACAACTGTGAACGACGAATTTGCTGTAAATACAAGTCCAATTAATCAAGAAACATTTCACAATTACAGAGCCAATAAGAATGTGTATACGCAAATGAATATCGCCTACGAATGCGTTCGCATTTCGTTGAGAATTTAGTGTACCTTGCATTGAAGTCTTGAAATAATGATTGTAAATTCATTTTATTCTATACATAGAAAAAGTCAAGATTCTAACCCCATTTTCTATTTACAATAAAAAGAACCCCAGGAATGTAACACAAGAACGTTTTCAAACTGGTACCCTTTTCTTCAAACTTTAGTTTTTTTAAAAGAGTAAAAGAAAATAATAAGTATCCAAGTTTTTCGCTGATCGTTGTTAATAAAATTGGTTTTAAGTTACTAATGTAATTGCTTTTTGATATTAAGAAACATTTTAGAACGCACACACTACAATTTATAAAAGGGAAGTTTTGATTTATATATTGGCTATGCTGCATTTTGACATATCAAATTATTAGTGTGATTAACAGATGGCGCTTAGGTTGAGTTTTGTCAAGGTCACGTTAACTGTCAAAGTTATATATTTCTATAAAAATGAGATTATTTTATCTGATTAATTAAGCTTTTGTTATCTTTATTGCCACTTCAAGTTTTTCTGGCAATTATATAAATGAATCGGATATGTTACATGTAAATCCCACCGCGATTTGTTGACGTTTACCTCCAAGAAAGTAGGTCACGTGACCTGCTTTTTTAGTTTACCTGTGTTGATACGTAAACCAGCACCAGCATACGATTCTATCGTCCCGCATTTTATTGTTATTGCAAATCACGAGTGATACGCATGCATTTTTTTAAATCCGCCCCCGTCAGCAGTATTATTAGTAATTCGCAACGTAGAATCGCCAGGTAGTCGGTCGTGTTAGTACAGAAAACAAGAACGAGAACGAAGAAATGGAAGAGACAGCAATGCTCTTGGCCCTGGTGGTCGTGATGTTGATAGGATCTTACATAGCCGGGTCCATTCCACTTTTTTTCAGCTTCTCAGAAGTAAGTGAAAGTTATTGTATATTTGCATTCTTTTGTTGTTTGAACTTGCGCTGTATTAAAACAAAGTTTAAATGTGATTCTTGCAATAACAAAACTGGTTATACAAAGCTGGTTCATCCAATCATTTGTGGTGTAAATCACTTATTGAATATTGATTGTGTAATAGAGACAATTAGTTGACTATGCTGTAATTTATGCGATATAATATATAATACCCACATAAGATGTGTGCAAATAATGGGATTCTTGTGAAATACGTTACAAAAGATGTATACCATTATAATTATTTTTATATATTAATTATATTAACATGTCATTCAAAAATATTCGAAGACAAGTTTAATTTTCTCAGTAGACAGATCAGTGACCTACACTGTTTATCACTTTTGTTTATTTAGGATAAGAAACAGGTATTTCACTTGTTTACTTTTAGTAATTGTATTTCTTTACGTTCTCAAATTCAAGGACAGTAAAGAAACTTTATGCTTTTCCAGGATAAATTGAAGAAAATTACTGTATTAGGAGCGGGACTACTAGTCGGCACAGCATTAGTAGTTATTATACCGGAAGGTATACGATCTTTGGCAATTGGAGACCACGACCGCGAATCACCCCCAGCTCCATCACCAAATGAACACGACGAATCAAAAGAAAGGGATCCATTCTCTGTGATAGGAATCAGTTTAGTTCTAGGATTTGTTTTCATGTTGTTAGTAGACCAGGTAATCTCATTTTTATGGTTGTCCCCAGTTTGGAGCCTTTATAATAAGCAAATTTTTTTTAAGAAGATAATAATAAAAAGCCTGGAAACATTGGATTTATTATATTTTGTAATTTTTATAGATATCGGAGAATAGAAATGAAAATCTAAGCCCATCAGATAGAAACATTACTGCAACGATAGGCTTGGTAGTGCATGCAGCGGCTGATGGTATCGCTTTGGGGGCTGCTGCAACGACTAGTCATACAGACGTTGAAATTATAGTTTTCCTAGCAATTATGTTGCACAAGGCACCGGCAGCATTTGGTTTAGTAACATTTCTGATGCACGAAGGCATCGAACGGTATGAAACTATTCGCAAAAAGTTAAACTTACAATATTTTTGCAACATTATATTCTAGGCAAAGGATTCGTAAACATTTACTAATATTCTCCGCTGCTGCTCCTCTGTTGACATTATTAACTTACTTTTGTATCGGAAAAGAACAAAAGGAGACGTTAACTAACATGAACGGAACTGGTACATTAGAAATCAAACGATGATAAGGAATTTAATACTAAATCCAGATTTTTTTAAGGTATAGCGATGTTATTCTCGGCAGGGACGTTTTTATATGTCGCCACAGTCCACGTCTTGGCAGAATTAACTCAGAACATACACCATTCCTACTCCAAGTTGCAAACGATGGAAGTTGGAGGTGTCAAACCACCCAAGAAAGGCCTCGGATACGGTGAACTTTTAACATTAGTGATTGGATGTATCTCACCCGTGATATTGACGTTTGGACATCATCATTGATGTGTTTTGTCAATCTGTTCTCCTTCTTTTATGACCATGCTGCCCATAAGAATTTGTAAACTGTTTTTTTTTCTTGAATGTATTATACGCAGTCTTTTTTAGCTACACTAATCGAGAAAGATATTTTATTAAGGGAAATTATGAAATCAGATAAATTGTGATGATATTAATTTTAATTTTTATATGTATTATTATGTATATATTGAAACATTTTAAAAAAAGGTGAATATTAAATATGATTCTATTAATTTTGTATTTCCTTTTTGTAGGAAAAGTATTTATCGTTACAATATCAATATAATAATTGATTACAGGATCACAGATGTGGTCTCGCTAACAATAAATTAAATATTTTCTAAAAAGTATATCATTCCAGTCAAATTAATCTATTAAAAAACCTAAGATATTTGAAAGTGTTTGACACTCTCATAACCTATATATTTGCAACAGTCAAACATACTTTATTTTGGTGGTGGCACTACCAGCGACCGCTTTCGCTATTGTTTTGGCGCGATTTTTAAATTAGGTTGCCAAAGATTTATGCTAATGCGGCCTTGCAGGATGGATGGATTTAAAAAAATAAGTGCAAATACATTACTTCACCGTAAATCGAATTGGAATTTGACGTTGATATTTGATATTCTAATTTTCTACATATTTACTTAGCTTGTAGGAGACGGAAAGGGGTCAAGGTCGTTCTTGTATCGCGTAAAATTCTCTTACCTTTAAAATTAATATTTTAAATCTATGTAAAAGTTACATTTAATCGGAGTATTAGAAAAAAGAAATAGAGGAGTTAAATAGTTGATAAAAATTAACTACGTCAAGGTCGTCCCCGTTTACTCATGTACATTTAACTCGAAGGATGACGTCATTTTTAACATGGCGGTGAAATGGCATGGGAGATTTTTTCACTGAAGGCTGATTCTTTATCGTATTTCTTGATATACTATCGCCGGCACAGTCCGGTTGACAAAACCAGGAATCCCGTGAGCAAGTAAGTTACGCTTTCGCTACTGCTTAAACCTAAAAGGATCACCTCGGAAGTTCGTCGGAAATACTTCTTAGATTCGGCGACGTTCCAGATTTTAAATTTAGAGTAAATCCGACAACGATTGCGGGCCACCCTTCTAAGTCGCGACACTGCGTCCCTTCAGCCCCAAACAACAGTGCTAACGAGGATAAATAGGCTTTTGCGAATAATATATCATCTAAAAATACGGTCGAGTAGCTAATAGCTAAAAATATCACCGCTTATTTGTGTGCGTGCGTACGCGAGAAAAGTAGAAATTTCACCGCAAAATCACGTAAAAGTGACGGGAGACGGAAACGTTTTACGCATTTAGATATATTTCATATTGTTGTGTGTGCAGGTTTGTTGTACCAACAACAGCAGCCCAGTGATGTGAATGTTTACGGGGGCACAAGATTAGATACCTCTTATCACCTTCCCTTATCATCATCGGACGCCTTATCAATATGCCTGTGGTATCACCGCATCGCAGCAGTTCCTTGACAGGCTCGTACAGGTCATCGTTGGGAAGCAGCAGTTATTACAGTTCTGCAGGGAGTTATCCCAGATATTCCTATAGCGAACGATATACGACAACCTCCTATAGGGATAGCGATGGTCGGAAGCAATATACCAGGTATGTTCTATCTTATAATTTGTGGAAAACTCATTAACTCGTTTATATAATAATTATGAGCGATTTAGATAATCTGATAAGAATCTATTATAGATTAAAGGGATATTTCTGATTGAATGTCATAAGAATATGATGTGATATCCTTACGTTATTAATTGAAGTACCAGATTAAATTCTATTGGTTTTAAATTGATTGAAAAGGTTAAATGTTGCAAGTAAATTAGTTTTATATGCTTTTAATTTAAAATCGCTTATAGGTTTTTTATTTTTAGCAATTGTACACCATTAAAATCAATTAAAAAACGTTAATTTGATACTCAATAACTTAAAAAATTGTGATAAAGCCCATTTTATTAAAAGAAAGGTAATTTACAAAAGTGAATTTTGCTTTGTGTAACATTGTATGATATAATATTTGTTAATTACAAAATATAATGTTCAATGGAAGGGAGTCTATCCTTTCATCATTCATAGTTACAAGATTGGTTAAATTGGTAAATTTGGGTCAATCTTCGTTTATTTCTGAAGAGCACATTGTTAGATAAAAAACATTTAAAGAAATTTAGACCTTATAATCAACTTAAAGTTTTTTAGAACAAACTTGAAAAACACAAAAACGTTTGATTCCTATTTAAGTTTGCCATTATTTTGCATTAAGGTTTTTGTTTTTATTTTTCAATTCCTGGCATATATTGTGGGATGATTCATACTTGTTGGCCTTGAGTATATTTGAGGAATTATATATTTATTGCTAATATATTTGTTTTATAATGACATCATATACTCTTATATATTTTTATTATTAATCATTTGAATAAATATTAGATGTAAATATTATAAAATACATTTTTTTTTTGAAATCAAGATTTTCGAATGGAATTTTCCCCAAAAATATATCTGTTGGAATTAATTTTATTTTCAAATGGTTCAAAAACACATCTACAATTGTATACTTACGTAGAGTCAAGAATTGGAAAAGATAATTGTATTTAAAAAGTCTCAAGTACCCAAGAAAAAACATTATATATTTTATCCATGGAATAAGACATTCTGTATTTCTATTTAATTTTTTGTGCGTTGTTTCGCTTTTCAGTGGCAGTTGTATGTGAGAGTACAACATTCATATATGCACCTGCGTTATTTTTAAACCCAGAATTTCAATTGAATTTAACCTCTGCGTTCCGCCCGGTATTTTTAAAACAGAAACGGTTTTAGAGCATAGACATTTTCCACGAATTAAATTGTAATAATTAAATAAACTAAAATAAATTGGAGTAGCAATTTATAATTAAGCTGCTTTCCCCCTGTATCAAACTTATTTAAACATTTAAAATTGCATCTCCTATGGTATTTTAAACTTTATTTTGTTAGGTGGAGCGTTTTTTGGCTAATTTATAATTACTTTCAGATCTGGGAGCATAACGGAAGATGGTATCACATCACGCTACAGAGAAGAGACACGTGAAGGTAGTTTGCGTAGGGATTCGATCTCACGGGACTCGGGCATCGGGTCGATTAGGGAAAACTCCATCCTAGAGACCGCAAAACGAGAGCGAGATACCTCTCTTACACGTTTGGACGGAGGTAGATCCGATAGATATTCACAACTCAATATTATAGACTCGGTCACTGATTTGCGCAACAAATACTCCCCAGCGAACTACGTCCCGGCCATCTATCGTAAGAAAGAGAACATATCTCGGTCGAAAAGCATAAACGACATAGGCTTGCCCCCGATCGAGAGAGCGGAGCAAAAATCGACGGTCAAAAAAAAGGTAATCGATACTGGTGTTAACTACAATAACAGTTTGACCGAATTTTCTAACAGTACTAACGATAATATGTACATAACGGAGGACGATAACGGGAACAGGCCGCCGGTGTCTGAAATACGAAAGCGATTTGAGAATAATTCTGGGAAAAGTACGACATTGTCATGGAGGGATAAGGCGAAAAAAGACGAGAACGAGATTAGACGACCGGTGAAATTATCGAAATTAGAAAACGACGACAGTAACAATAAAGCGGATGCTGCAGCGGAAAGGAAATCGAATGGAAGTTTAGAAATTTGTGATAATCGAAGAAATGTGACGACAACTGTCGATAGTACAATCGATGTGTTGATGAAACAAAAGGACGATGACACCTCGAACAATAAATTTGACAGCTGTAACGGTGACATCCCGAAAAATGCCACTTTAAACGGTCTCGAGATAACATCGAACGGTTCAAAATCAACAGTGTCTGATAGGCAAAGCAAGTTAAATAATGGCTTCGAAGTCGGGGGGTCGTGCGAAGTGAATCACATCGAGGACGAACCGGATGCCAGCGCTGAATCTGCCGAGTCGAAGGTAAACGGGGAATCGAGGCGCAGTATTTCGAGGAGGATCAACAACTTTTCCTCGTACATCCCGGCCAAAGACTACGAGAAAGGCGACATAGTAAACGGAGTGGATAGATCGGATGATGTTGGTGGATCGCTGAACAACGATAACAGAAATGACATGAATAACTTGAACAAATCGAGATTGTACCAAGATAAAACCAGTAGCGTAAGTATTCTTTGTTGAAGAGACCGTTACTAACTCTGAAATTTGTAAATAACGCTTTTATGTGTCGTATTTTGGATTTGTTAAATTTATGACTTACGTGTAATACTTGGAGGATCGGTAGAAGTATTTTCAGGAGCCTAAAATTTTATCTCCAACGTTTAAAACGGCTTATTAATTTTTGCTAACCACTAATAACCAAAAATGCCATTTTTGATTTTGACCATAAACATAAATGACACTTCTTGACGTTTTACTAGTCAAAAAGCGCGGAATTATACATCTTAATCGAAGCACTTTAAAATCGATGACCCAAACACATTTCGGAAACATCCTAAAATCTATGTTTTAATCGCGAGTTTTATTTCGAGCGTACGGAAGTCGTTTTATGTCGTGCTTTATGAGGCGAACTGGCGAACTGCAGATTAGGAAGGCGGCGACTAAACTCTTGCACTTGAAAAAGCTGAGATTCGAGTACGAAAGATCGGTGAAGCAGTTTTTTAGTGAATTAATCACGGTTACTAAGCGCATACAAACGTTGGATGTCAAGTTGAGGACGTACAAGAAAATATTGGAATTAGAGCGCATAATACCAGTGAGTTTTAATCGAAACAAAATTATTTTTAATACGAGAATATGTTTGCGGAATAGTGAAACTATTTTTTTTTTAATGTAAAGGGAGAAATATCAATTATGGGAATTTAAAATTAAAAATTTGGAAGCCCACTCGTATATAAAAGTAAAATTTAATTGAAGGTACGATAAATTAAATATCTTAAAATAAGATTTTTATTTCTGTGTCTAATTGGAATATCATCATAACGAAGCTATCGCTATTTCTTTTTCCACTATTATCATTATTTTTGTGATTTATTTCCTGTTTCCTGTTGTGTGTTTCTAAATATTCCAAAAAATGTTAATCATAATGTAAACTGTAAAAAGTGTTATAATGTAGATAGATACGTTCAACCGGAAGATGCGCTTTATTCCTTAATTAATAACTGAACGCACCCTTTAATGCAAGTTTCCTTATAAATCCGCGTTCAATCCTTTTGAAGCGTTTTATCTTTCCATTGTGCGAGTGAACGCCTCTTAAATGGAATCTATATAAAGAGGATTTTTTTTAATGAATACAAAACCATCTATTAAAATCGAGAACAATCAATAAATGATTTTGACGATTTTCGGTTTAAATATTGCAAAACTATAACCTCAAAAATATCCTCGATTTTTCAATATTGATTCCTTATATTTATAACTGGTTTATTATCAGCAGTGGTGCATTTAATGTATGTTCCCAAAAGTGTGTTAAATAACGCCACATTAATAACATACCATACATATTTTCTAGGAATAGGGAAACCGATGAGTGACAATCTGGGAAAATAGGCAAATTTTTTATCGCACACAAAAAGCATGTCAGAATTCCTACAATCGAGATGTCATTACGAATTTTTATTTGTCAAAACTATTAAAATAGGGCCGTTGTTACCCGGGTTTTTTACACGTTGTTTATCTTCGAGAATTTGTTTACCTTTCTGTCGGCCGCATGAAAAGTGCATGGAAAATGTGCGAGTATCGCTCACTAACCCCCTGGCGGAAGGCGCGTAAGAAACGCCCGGTCGTTTTTTCTTTGGCAACACGCGAAAAAAAATTGATTTGTTTATGTCAGTGATTGTTTATAAAAAATATCTATTTACGCGAGTGCACGTGAACGCTTATCGATTGAGCGGCGACCGCTGCAAAACGTCTAACACACGTCGGAAATTTTCGAAAAAAAAGCGAGACAAGAAACAATACAGCGCACGCTTAGACAACACATCGCACACATACGGTAAATAAAGTTTATGTACATCTGATCGTCGCCGGAGGAGGAAGATTCGTAATTCGTTAGTGTCAATAAAACTAAAAACCAGGAACAAATCAGGAGTGCGCCTGCAGGATGTCCGTGCGTCATTACTGCTATACGGTCAGTATAGAAACCACAATTTAAATATCGTCTAAGACGGGGGATTCCCCCTCTGAGAGCGCGGTTGTAATTTTGCATTTTATTTTGGTTTCTTTTTACATCGGTCGTTGTTTTGGCAGAGTTTGCGTTACGCCACTAATGTGACCGCGAGTTTAGTGCGAAAAATAAAGGAATTAACGCGCTTTTCGCAACCCGCAGAAGTAAAAATAGTTTATCCGACACTTAGAACACACACGTTCCCGTACTGGCAGTGTTGGTCGTCGGACTTTTTCATTTCGATCCAAAACCGCTTATTTTTAGAATGGCGACTGAAACGACACACTATTACGTATCGCTGATATTGTGGAGTCTTTGGTTTTTCGCCTTCCTCTTCGTACTGTACGCTTTCGCCTTGGGTTTTATCGATTCGCTCTGTACGTCGTCAAAAAGCCAACGGATTTTCGTACGTTTGTTTCAATTTTCGGCACCACCAATTCCCCTTTTGTATAACGCCTACTCTTACTTGCCGCATTTTATTACACCGTTTTCGAACGTTGCCAAAAGATGTTAACTACCGTACACGTGGGCGATATAATTGAATTGATAAAATGGATTTTTCTTAATGGGCGCGTAGTAAAATATGTTGCGTACGCGAAAGGCGTTAATGTCGCTACTAAATTTGAATGTTTTGCGGTTTTTTTTTAGGATTTGACCACCTCGCCCCGTCTAAATCGCGCATCCCTGGTGCAGAATGCCTCTAATTTGTTGGGTAACAGTTCCGCGTCGTCTTCGAACAACGTCGGTGGTCGATCCTCCATCGGCAGGGACGAGGAAGGACGGAACGGCTACGAGAGACCGAACCGGATAGGGTCGAGTCCGGTGAGGCATCAAGGTCTGAACGGATTGAAGAATATAGGCAACACTTGCTTCATGAACTCCGTCATACAGTGCCTGTCGAATACGAAGCCGTTGCTCGAATATTTGCGGAGGGATTCGTACATTTCCGATATAAATACGAGTATTTCTAGTATGAAGGGAGCCCTCATTAAAGGTAAGTTTTCGTTTATTTATTTGCTACGGGGACGAAATAAAAGAATTTGAGTTATTTCAATAAACGCCAACATTAGAATTATTTAGCTAGTTGTAAGTTTGAGATCGCACAGATAGAGTGCACGGGTCGGTTTATATCTGACATAAAATAAAGTCTTTCGCTGAAAATAATACCAAATGTAAAACATAACACAATTATTATTTATTATAAATGCTAATATTTACATTAATACAATTGTTAAGAACCGTTGTTTTTCGACATTCGTTTTAATAGTTTCCTTCAGTTTACTGTTAATAATTGTGCTTGTGCTTGTAGAAGATATTAAAACTGCAACACTCGAATTACTACTGCTGGTTGTAAAAAATCTTTTCACGTATGTATGGATTTGCTAGCCCCTGATTCTTCAATGCACCCTTTGGTCACACTCGTAGACCTAGCAAAAATATAAAACAGTATTTTTAATTGAAATATATATCTCTTGACAAAAGGAAAACTTACTTCCAACCTCCATGTGTTTTAAGCATTGTGATATCTCCTCCAAAGTTCACTGACAATGTTGCTAAGGTTCTCCTGAAACAATTTTAAATATTCAGCTCTTTCTGCAGGCATTTTTCCACACTTATGGTTACCAGTATATTGTTTAAAGCTCCTGCCAGCCGAGCTTTACAGCCAAAGTTCCCAGCCGCGGCATTAATAAGGCCACAAAGTTGCCTTATTAAACAAATAGTTATTCTTTAAAAACATTAACTGGCAACAAAGTCAATTTCTTGTACGAGATTAAACTAATACGCGTATATTTCGTTGCTTTTGCAGCAGTGATAAAATATGTTGTGTCGGGACACTCAACTTTAGGATTCTCTTATTGGGACGAATGATAGGTCATAGATCATGGCGTCTGTATTTACTACCCTTTTCGCTATAATGAATTCAATTTTTCAATTGTGTTCGTGCTAGCATTTCTAGATTTTCCATCCTGTTTTCCTTCCACTATGTAGAGATGGGAGCTCTCTTGCCACTTCAATATTATTCTCTTGGTTCTGGAGTGGGACTCTGTGTAGTATCGACGTCGACTCTCGCCGTATGGCGATACCAATTGGTACTCTGTGAACGATTC
>JARFOC010000610.1:83819-106933 GCA_031763485.1 Osmoderma eremita
AACTTAGTTGCCGAAATACGTATCCAGGAGTTCTTCACTCATCGAGGTGGTAAGGGTATTTTTTATTTTTTACTTGAGAATATTCATGGTTCAATGTTAACCTACTGTCGTCTTCAAGTACATCTGGCCATACTTGTTTACACTCCAATATGCCTAGCACAATCTAAAATTGTAAATTTTTCCGTAGTTCAGTAGTTCTGGTGGTCCCTTTTAATAGATCTAAATCTTAGTCATTCAATGATTGCGGTCCACAATTAGAAATCAAATCTTCATTGCCGAAATCAACATCCTGGTCTTGCTTCTCCAGAACGTCTGGCATATTCTAATCGTCATTGGAATGAGGTATCGGTCGAGATTCGGATACACAATTTTATTCTTATTTTTCTTATTATAACTCGAAGTTTGAACTAAACAAAAACAGCAATCATCGACGTGGTGTTTCGGTTCACGCCAGATCATTAGAACCCCGAAAGGTAATTTTTGGCGTTTTCCCTTAATCCACTGTCGTAAATTTTCCATATTAAGAGCCCACAACTTGCCTTGATTTGGAAGTTTCACACCAAACTAAACTCAGTACAACTTCTTAACAACGATTTATTTTCTTCACTGCTACTAGCATGCAACTAACACTTAATATCATGACTGTTAGATTTGAAATACCTTTCAATTCCAAACTATTCTTCATTAACATTTATAAACGATATTCTAGAATTTACAAACGAGGAAAACGGAAATGCCTTAGAGGAAAAATCTGACGTGACAGAGAAAAATAAGTTTGATATTTGAAATCACAACATTCCAAGATTAGCTAAAGCAGATGTCAGATTACAGTCGACAAAAAATAATAATTGTAGGCCCGCGTTATTTACAATAAGAATGAAAATTGTGTTTTTGCAATATTCCATATTATTCTTAAAAAATCCTTACGTAAGCTGTCAAAATTTTTGTTTCATTCGTATCTATTTCCGCAACCATATCAAAACTATATAGGGTAGTACAGGGGTTGTCTTAAAAAGAAACAATGACATCATCGCACTTACACGAATTACCCTCCATATTCAAATGCCACATCAAGAAATGTAGAATTGAAACTAAAAATTTACTTTTAGTTTTGGCATTTTCCCAAAAGTCATCCAATCGCTTCTTCGCCGAATTTACGTCTTATTTCTTACTCACACTGTATAATAAATCCATTCCTAAAAATGTTTGATCTATCAACGCACATGTGTATTTATTTGTTTTGATACAATCTTTTTTAAATGATTCATACACTCGTCAATGATATAATAGCACTAAGAATTTCTAGTATTATTATAGTTACATATATGTTTAGTTTATATAAATTCCCTTCATCAATGAATAACAACACAAAGGCATTAACTATATCGATGAGATGTAACACGAAAATATAGCTATCTATCATTTCCACAGAGCTATAATCACGACAGCGGTAACTTGCATTTCGTTTTTACGATTATTCAAACAGACAACACACGCACAGAAACAAGTTTGCATTCAATCAAGAAAACCCCTATGTTATAATGAAAAGATCTTAACCCTATTTTCTCGGGCCAAAATTGACAATTATAAAAATATGTGTTACCAACTAAGTTGTAATATTCATAGCTTACTTTAATTATTATACTTCAAGTGATTACCCGGTATAATAAAGATGTTTAAACCATTATTAAGTTCCGTTCAAAAATTATTCTGTTTTCGTCTAAACAGAGTACTAAATGAATAATACAATTTTTATCCACCTTCTGGGTAAAGTGAATTGTCACATAGTTTACAGCTAGTCAATCAACTATTCTGATGATTGTAACATATTTCCATATTAACCCGGATGCATACGAGGGAAGAGTGTTAAGCATATATCTCTTCCCTTAATGAATGGAATTTTGGATCCATCTGTAGAGAGTAGCTTAGACAACTTATTATTTACTGTGCTTGTATGAACACGCATGTCGGAATCTACTAAATTAGAGATGATGCATATTTTTCCAAACAACTTTTCTTAGATTAAAATGATTACTATAGGAAATGTATTTTCTTGGCCTAAGTATGTGGATATTCTTTTTATGAAAATACGGTAAAAACAAGATTTTTTCCCAATCTCAAAATCTGTTTCTGTGCGTGCAATGGGTACTAGCTACAAATTAATTCTTAATTTGTTAGTGCATTGGATAGTGAAGCTATATAAAAATGCCTATGTATATTCGTTCTTTCCATCGTTAACATGATAAGTATTATACGGCGGCTTTAGGTAGGAAACGTAGAAATATCTGGCACTAAATTCTCTTTATAATTGCGCGTCTGTTTAGAAATGGATTTGTCTTATCATACCAATGGAATATGTAGGTGCCACTCAGGTAGTAACGGGGTTGTAATGGAAGAAATATAACCTAAAACCGTCTGATAATACGCATATAACACGAACGATAATATTTGGCAACGCCGATGCCAACAAAATCGTGTTACGACCTGTCTTATATTACAGCAATATCTCGTTTTATACTTTTATAAATTATGTTCCTCTTTTGTATATGTATTCGCTTATTTTATGTGTGTAGTGTATTTTGTACCAAATGTATTTCTTTATTATTTTGTAATACGTGCAATGTTTTGTTTTATATTGAAAAAATAAATATATATTTGTACTTTTATTCTTTTTTTCTTTATTTATTTTAAACCTATACGTATCTATAAATAAGAAAGGATGACAATAGGTTTACGTGATGCAATCAAAATAAAATAAAAGAAAGCTTACGCTAAAACTACACTAATAATTTTGACATGTGTAAATCCTTTAAAAAGTACTTCTCGGAGACGGCTATTTAGATGGTTAAGGCCTAAAAGTAGTTAAATCCCAGCTTTGATCACAAACCTTTTACTAGTCCTGTAATTGAATCTGAAATTCTTTTACGTCCAAGTCTATAATACCTTATGGCCAAGTTGGCTATACCACAGAAGAAAAAGAGATTAATTTATCCTTTACTAATGGACTATTGCTTTAACAACTCCATATTTATTTTATCTTTCCCACGTGACTTTCCATTTTTACTTTTACTAATTATTTCTTCCATTTCCTCTCTTGTCGGTTCCTCGACTCCATCCATTTGCCCTGCTATATTCTCATGTTGGTGTTCATCGATCGAGACGTTTTCCCCAATTTGCTCTACTAATAATTCCTCAAAGTGTTGTCTCCATATCCTCTTGTACTCTTCCTAATCCTCTGCTAAATTTCCATTTCTATCCCTTATACTTGTTACCCTACCATTGCTACTTCTTCTGTGTTCGTTAATATTCTGAGAGAATTTTTTAGAATCGTGCTTTGATTTTTCCTCTTCGATTTCCTCTAGTCTACTATCTACCCATTCACGTTTCGTTTCTCTTATGATTTTATTGACTCATTCCGTAGTATTTCATAAATTTCCTTGTCCTATTGTTTATTCGTGCTTATCCACTTTAACTTTGCTACCGATTTTTTTCTTAGTATTTCTATACATTTTTGATTCATCCAACTTTTTCTCCTTCCTTTCTGTTTCTTGCCAATTTGCTTTTCTGCTGTACTTGTTACTAGGCGATTTAAACTTGGAAACATAAAAAAAAAGAGAAGCGTGGTCTTTGCCCCCCTCCTAGAAACTACATGGAAACTTCACACTACGATAGAATAAATTATCTGGTAGACTACAATGACTCTCAGCTTCGATGTTCGCTTTGCAAAAAAAATACAAACTTCACTTGTCAAAAATTTACAATCCATTTGCACCCTAAAACATGTTTTATAACAAATATAAAAAAATATCGAGATACGATACAAAAAATGGTTTCAGTAACAACTGGGTTAAAATGCTTTGTTAACAGTGCATGGTTTTTATGAATGCCATAACAATGAAACAACTTCGAAGAAAAGAATGGTTTTTGAAATGGCTTAAGTAAGAAAAGTTTTGTGTTCCAAATTGAACATCTTAGACTCTTATTATAATTTGATGTGGCACTTCGTTGACAGTCGTGGATGTTGATTAAGGTTTGGGGAAGATGGCAGAATCTGCGCGCCTTGGGCCACACTCTACTTGGCTTGGTGTTATCATCCCCTCCCCTCCCCTCATTATGGCAGTGTACAGCAACATAGTGATTCTCGGAGCAAGTCCCCAAGTCTTTCCAAGGAAGTGACGATACTGTCAGAAGGCTACACATGCATTTTCGGTTTTTGCCTTAACGTACCGGCACCAGTTCAGATTTTTGTCAAACACAACTTCCAGATATTTGACTTTTTCCGAAAAACTAAGAGCCTAAACAATTTGCGTGGGTGAAGGTGCCCCACTTTTCTCTTGTTGGTGAAGGGTACCATCTCTGTTTTATCTGCGTTTATTTTTATAGATAGGCCATCTCCTCTACACCAATTTTCGATTGATTTCTGAGCAGTCTGCATAAGACTAGAGAGCACGACCTCAAATCTAGCATCTACGAGGACGGTAATGTTGTTCACGTATGCAATTGTGTTGAAGCCGGACTCGTTTAACACACGGATAAAAACCACTAGGTTCCACATAAGTGGTGACAAGACGACTCCTTGAGGACAGCCTCGGCCAATTACCCCCCTGGTCCTCGTATCTTCCACATTTACCTCTTAACAGTTATAAAAATATATGTTTTAAAATATTCATGGATTACTCTGATTATGAATTCAATTGATGGCCCGGTACCAATCATACCAATACACAAAAAAGTGATAGTAGTTTACTAAACAATATATAACAATAATAACATCTCAATCTCAAATCTCCCAATGTTTGCAAAAATATATGAAAATTTAATGAATAAAGGATCTATAAGTTTCTTTATAAAAATTAACATTGTCTAAAGGGCAACATGTTTTTGTAGCTGGAAGAAGTACCGCTACTGCACTTTACCACTTTATGTCTAAAATCTATATGGCAATTGATCCTACCCAAGGCTTTGGAGTATGTCAATCATGACCACATTTTGGTTCGTGGTATTGCACAAGAATGGTTCCAATAATTTTTAACCAATCGATCTGAGAGGGTGCGTTGTTTCAATACTTACTCTAGACTTTTATACTTCAAAATTGGTATCCTCCAAAGGTCATCCTTGAACCCCACTTTGCTTATTCTTTTTACCAACGACCTCGTTGTGTGCCTACAACATGAAAATGACTGCCAGTATCAAGTATGCAGATGATAAGCGTCATTGTCAGTGGACACTCCTTACATAACATATCTGATAAACCCAATAGAATATACAATAGAATAGATAAGTGGATATGTGATAAAGAACTGCTAATTAATGCGGGCAAGATCACCACCGTGTTATTTCGCAGCCGAAGGTTGACTGCCAAGAGTATGAAATTGTAAGCTCAAGACACGTGATGTGAATCTAAACTGCAATGGTAACTGCTTGTCCCACATCGATGCATTATGCCACAAGCTTACAAAAGTTTGCTTTGCTTTCGGATCCTTAAAAATTCATGCAGTCTCACTGTTTTTCAAAACGTTCTACTTTTTCAATTTTATCTCTACCAAGCGCAATGGAATACTACATTTGGGGCCTGCCTCTGAATGCCAACGGATATTTGTGATCAAATAATGGGCATTAAGGAAAACATTTAATTTACAGAAAAGGGAATCTAGCAAATCAATTTTCAAAGCACCAAAGTTCTGACTCTCTTTGACATATGTCCACGATGTTCTTTGTTCTGTTTCATATAAAACTTATTTCGGTGAATTAATATCTTGCGTAATATTTATTCATTTATGTACTATTTGCAAAACATAGAACAGCATTGTTTCAGAAAAGCGTGAATTAACTAGGATGCTGTTTCTACAATAAATAAACTCGGGATAAATGTTAAACGATCACCCAATATTAACTGCTTCAAAAGAGCAGCGAAATAGAAATTTGCTCTAGTTAAATTCTTATAATATAAGAGAATACCTCAATATTTCGTAAAGTTACTACCAAATTAATATATATTAATGAAAGTCTTCTATATGTTACATTTACTATACTGTAAATGTATAAATTAAAGCAGGGAGCTTACTCTATCAATTCAATTATTGAAGTTAAGCATTTATTTCCTATAAATATTACCTATATCGTTCGTTATAAAAAACAACTTCTTGCTATCGTAAGGGACATTATAGATTTCTGTAATGTGATAATTTCAATATGGATAATTACTGCTACTTTCATAATGATTAATTGGACTTACACATATCCGTACTTGTATATGAAAGTTGGTGAAAACAGGAACTACAAATCTGCAACATTGACTAATAAGGAAGGCGTTTCAAACTGGAGATCTAAAAGAGATTAATTCATACAACTCTAATAAAAAACTACACATTATATTATTAGTGTTTTGCTCTGCCAAGTTGTAAAAATACGTCAATTAAGACACCTGAAATATTATTTGTTAGAAAGAAAATTATGGTAAAGATGGCAAGAAGGGGTTACCAGTGGAATAGTAGTAGTTCAGTAATGTATTTTTAAGAAAATCAGTTTAATATAAGTACAAAATTGTCATTTTGGAAATATATAGTTGATAAATCGATTATAATTTGAGTCAATAAAAAATAATGGAAAGTTTTTAGTAATTCTACGTTAAGAAAACATTTATAAACTCTGTAATAAAACACTGAATCAAACACCAACCCCAAATGCCTAGGAAGGATGCAGTGTGTAGAAGCTGTTTGTCTATAAAATACCTTGAAGGTATTTTATGAATTTCACTAGTGAAAGAAACGGCTGAATATTTGTTAATATTGGGTTTTTCATTATTAACCTTAGCCAAATCTACTACGGTGTCAATGTTTCTTTGTAAATTATCGATATCTTGTATGCTAGTAATTCTAGAGTATATTTATAGGTCGTCAGCCTATGCCAGAGCAATCTAATGACGTTAAGAGATCATTACCATAGATGGTGAAATGTAAAGGGGCCAAATTGGATATGAATATGAGTAGAATAGCTATGAGGTTTTCGGCACAAAATCCAATCAATTGAACGGCTACCCGTTGTGGCGGGAACGGCTGGCCGATATATTGGAACAGCCACCTGTTGTAATGGAACGGTTATCTGTTGAGGCACAGATCATGAAATCCAAGATGGCCGAAATGTGAATTGATACCCCTTAAATTTTATGGGATTTTGTGCCAGAAACCTCATAGCTATTCTACTGATATGAATTGGAATTTTAAACATAATTAACTCTGGCCAACAGAATAGAACGCATTAGAGTTTACAAATAATGGGCCAATTTAATACTTACAAGCGACAACATTAATATCGTATCGTCGATAATATCAAAAACATGAGAAAAATCACTGTACACACGATCAAACTCATAGGCCGTTGCCATCAAAGATTTCACAGATAAACTTTGTAATGTGTAAACATAGTCAGGATGGTTGCTGTATGCTTTACGAAGCTCTAATGTTGTGTAAAAATAAATGATTTGATACAACACATATTCAAAGACTTTAGCTAAATTTGAAAGAATATAAATGGGACGATAATTATTCAACTCAGATCTCTTTTAAAACAAAAACTGGTGGAACAATTCTAGACCTTTTCCATAACTTACGTAATGCAGATATTCTCAGGGCAGGATTAATAATTATTTATGAAGTTGATAGTAGAAATCTTGCATCCTTGACTAAAAAACCTGGGACAATATCATCAGCAGCAATCAGTTTATTTGGAAAACTAGGCACAATGAAAGACGGGTTATAAGTAAGTGAAGAGGTATCCGCAAATGTAGCAACAATAGCCTTCGGTGTTCAAAAATACCAAGACGGAATTGTTTTGAAAGATTAAAATCCGATCTTATGTTATGCATCGCGTCGCTTTAATTTTGATTTAGTAGATATTCCATGCACCCTCTTGGCACCTGCCCATATACGGTTTATTGTAATAGGATAAGATCAATGCTTATAATCCGTTTACCGAAATTAAACCTTAGCGTTTATAGGCAGTTTATACTTCAGGAAACCCGTAGCGCACCTTCACAATTAGTTTTACGACGTCGATCGTCGTCATCTTCTGCGCGCATTCATTACAGTTCGCGTTAACATAGTCAACAACTAGCCGGTAGCGTTTGAATGGAAAATCATGCGTGTCATAAATAACCTACGGCAAATGCGTACCGTTTCCCGCGGAAAGGTGACTGATCTCTGCTCTTTCTCCTTTCTTAGGCGACCGCCAACGTACACAGAGTATGTGCTTATACTCAATAGGTTACATAGTAAGTAGTGAGCGATTCTGCCTCTGCGTGTAGTTGCTTTGATTTAAATTTTACTACGGACGTCGAGTAAAGATCGTACACGTCAAAACGCGTGATCTATAGGCATGGATGTATTGTTTCCGCGCCATTTATTTACAAACTTGGGCTCGTTTGCTACGGTCAGTTCTTTTTTCCTGTGCCTTTCCTCGGTGCAGTAAGTAATGTTGTAATTATACCGCTGCAATATTGTAAAGTCTAAAATCGTTCTACTTTTCAAATTACCTCCAGGTAATTTTCTAGTTAATGTAACGTGCGAGCCATATACAGATTGTCATTGCCGCTTCAATAATACAATGACATAATATAAGCGTGTATCCCTTCTTCATGTTTGGAACTGTATCAGTTGTGGCACGAAAGGAAATCACTCAATGTAGTCTACTGGAATATTGCATCCACTGATCCTTTCTGATGATCATTACTGATTCAACTTTATTCATCTTCAAATCTAGAAAATTCACTTGCTTATAACATCTGGAAACTTGATCTTTTCGCTGTAATATAATAATAATGTTAGAGTGGTGGACAGTATCGGCTATACTGGTTAGAAATCGAAGATCAAATCTGTTGGGAATGTAGCCAGTTCAATCAAAACATAACTTTATTGTTTCGCCCGAGCTTTTTATTTAAAACCTTCCTCAGGGGTACAAACTACAAAATATGTGTATGATGATAGGACAATAGAAAGAAGAAAATTATGCTGAACTATTACTTACATGTCGTGACTTAAAGTGTTGTTTAACATTTTAAAATATGGACAAAATATTTACGTTGACACATTAAAATATTGAATAGTATAACACAATCTGACATTACGGTAGACAAACAGATTTAAAAACGACTTTTACGGAGAATTCCATACGTATTCATTTATAAAAGCAAAGTAACATCGTTGATGTAGTCAGAGCAGAATTCGCCATGTAAATGCGTTATAGAAAACGGGATTCACCAGGAGTAATACGCCATCCATGCCAACCTCTCAAAAATAGAAATACCGACACAACTTGAAGAATTGTGAGGGCGCTAAATTCAAAAACAATATATACAGGCTGGACATTATTAATCAATCTAGTATATGTAATATCAATGAAGAAAAAACAACCTATAATATACTTAATAATATGTTTTAAATGAAGTATTTGTATGCAAAAATTAGTGAGTATTTTTTAGAAGATGAAAGCAGTTGTGTAAGTGAAGAGTCACTCATGCTAAGTGAGATCTATAGTTATTTATTAACAATTAATAACCACCAAAATATTGGTGGGACAACTTTAGAGGCACTAACTCAACAACAATAGCATTGGTTGCCGCATGAGTGACTCTGAGAAACTGTCATATAAAACACTATAACTAAATAACACTATTACGTGTTGCACCATCCCAGAACGCATCCGGCTAAGCTAGCAGGTAAGACACAGTCAAGCAATTGGCTTATTGAGCAATTAAAAATGTCGCAGTCAGTGCAAAACCGATTGTAAGAACTGGAAATAAAGTAAAAAGGTGCCTTAAACAACAAATTTGTGTGAACTTGCAGCAGGTAAAAGGTGCTAGCACTACGGGCAGATATTCGCGGAACATTGAAATTCAGCCTTCCCAAGAGGAAAGGATAATCAATAGCATTGTAAAGCAACTTGTGTGGATAGGATAAACCAGCTTTCAATCTTCTTGCATCTAAAGACGCAACAGAAAAGGTATTAAGTACGTATTCATTAGGAAATCCCCTGCACGGGTTTTCGCCAAGGCGCTGCAACCAAAGATATTTTTGAAAGCGCCTCTGTATCTCTTAGATGGTGTTCCCATGAACATCATGGTGTTTCCATCATGTTCCCATGATGGTGTTCCCAAATACTCCAGCTGTGATCGCACTAAAGGAAAAGTATAACGATTTTAACGTGTATACATTATTAAATTGCCTACATGTGCGTAGCATTAATCCCAACATTTTGTTTGCCGATGAGACAATACTAGAAATATGCTGCCCAAATCATAGTTCCCTGTCATATATGACACCCAGGTCCTTGATCGTATCAGCTTGATGCAGGGGCGTAGAGGGTATATAATAGGAATG
Organism: Osmoderma eremita; assembly: GCA_031763485.1. Lineage (NCBI taxonomy): Eukaryota > Metazoa > Arthropoda > Insecta > Coleoptera > Scarabaeidae > Osmoderma > Osmoderma eremita. Next base: position 94,193 of record JARFOC010000610.1, read on the forward strand.
TAAAATAGGCGACGTCTTTCTAGTATACGTCACGACACTACACTTAGTAGAATTCAAAGATAATCGATTAACTTTGCACCAGTTGGAAATTCTGCCCAGATTTATTTGCAAATTAACACAGTAATCAATAGATTTCACCGAATTAAAAATTTTACGTCGTCCGCAAATAATAGGATTTCGCTACTTATACGGCTACGCAGATCATTAATGAACAGTGCAAATAGTGGCCCTGAGTTGCACCCCTGAGGAACCCCAGAAGTAATAGCGCGGCAGGATGACGAAAAGCCGTTGTAAGACACAAAAAACGATCGATCTGTTAGATACGATCAAACTAAATGTAGTAATAAATGCAATAATATGTCGTAGTTCTTTTCGGTTCCATTTGTCCATTTAATAAAATCTTCTGAGAGGCTACTAATGAAACAGGTTACTCTATAGAGTGTGGAAGTCATACGATACCACGATTTAGGTAGTCGACTATAAGACGGTGAGACTACCAATAGACAGTCTGACGATGTCCGATCGGTACTCCTTCTTCAGTATTATATATCTATGTTAATATAGAACCGGGTGCATGTAAGTTTCTTCTTCTTTCTGTTGATTTCCAATTCATTTTGGGAAGCCAAAACTGCTCCATTGTGACTATGTCCCCGTACCACACAAGTTGCTTCCTTTTTCTAACACTTTTGTCCCAAAGGATAGAGTTGAGAGCTCCGGTAGTTTTTCATGCTGTATATATGCGAACGTTGATCATCTCATCACATTTGCCGGACTCCAAAGTACACAAGGTAAGCACTGGCTTTTATCATATTGCCTTTTGCAGATTGTAGATATTACGCTAGGTCGCCAATACGTAGATATTCCGTTTTTTTGAAGTTTATTGTTAATTCCCATTTGTTGTTTGTCTAATTTTCTGATCATATATTGCAATGTTACAAGTTTGCAATTAAATTAATAATGAATTCTAATAATAAAAAATTTTGATTCTTTTCTATTTATGACAATTAACTCACACTTGCTAATTTAATTATAATGACTTAATCAAGAAATCGTAACTTCTCTTAAACTTAAAGATGTATTTGAAAATATAATTTAGCAATGTTACCATAACAATAATACGAATATATAATTTTAAGGAATGAATTGATTTATCAAATACCTTATCTAATACCCTGTGAATGTGTGTGTGACGTGTACCACCCTGTTCTGTCTTCTCTCGTCTTGCCGTTACTCGTTCCACTCCTTGCAAACTTTCCTCACTACATTTTAGCAATCACCCCTTCTTTTGCACTGGTTTTCTTACTATCTTTTCTTTATTCCGCTCACGAATTTTACCTTCTTGACTTTTTCTGACTTTGCAGTTTGTTTATTCTTATTTCAATATGTTATTCTGGTAACCATGACAAATATCCCCTGTGAGCATCACCACAGCAACTTGTTATTATGTACTCTACCGCGATGTAACCGTAAGTATTCTGTCATCTGTCTGTGAGTTGTCAAAAATTGGTTTTCAGATATATTTGCCACAGAAGTTGCGCGAATGAATTTGGCACGGCAGGAATTTGTTGGATTTTGTTGATCCGACGTTTCGGCACTGCCATCATCAGGGTGCCAACCAACCAACAAACGATGGGACGATGCCCTCTTGTACATATCTTTTATAGCTTTGATTACTGTGATATTAATGGTTGATTCTTCCAGCATTTCAAAAAGATTTTTATCGGAATTGTGTCATAGGCCTGTACGTTAAGTCTATGAATGCCAAATGTAATTCCCTTTCGATTACTGTTATCTTTTCTATTAGTTGCGTTACGCAGAAGAAGTTGCCTATCGCTGTTCGCCAAGTTAGCCCAGAATCCGTCTTGTTCTTCAGTTTGGTATTCATTTGCTATTAGTTTTGTTAGAAATGACTGACACTTATTCCACCAGTAATTTCACGCAATGATGCTGCTGAATTTGTTTCCACCAAAATGCAAATTTTAATATCTAAATCATCGCTTTGATTGGATGTAATAATTTATTTATTTGACAGGAGTTAAGAAGACCTGCTGTGGTCTATAAGGCTCGAACTGTATTATATATTATTCCAAAGATTGGTACAGGCCTATCTGAAAATTTAACTGCAAATAAATTACGAGTAACTTTTGCCGAATTGTATTTTCTCTTCGACAGTATAGTAGTCAAGGATTAACTCATTCACTGCTCAAGACGAGTCTAATCTCAAGGGGCTTCTGCATATTCTTATCAGAAATGATCTAGGAACAAGTAACAACTAGCGACTACACTTGACGCGGCGAATAGATGCAGTAGCCAATATCAAGGTCAAAAAGTCCAATTCACAATGTATACTCTTCACAAGTCTAATAAGCTACTATCTGACATTTGTAGCCTTTAATATATCTTAAGGGATCTTTCGAAAATATGCTCGCCGATAATACCAAACCAATCAACCAATGATCGTCATAGCGCAAATGATTTGGGCTACGACGAGTTGACCACCAAACTTTTACCCGTTGTTGCTACTGCATCTATTCGCCGTGTCAAGAATAACAGCTAATACTAACTCACACAAACTCTATGCTACTCCGCTTTCTCCAGCTCACTTATGTGCGTATGCGAAATACAGCAGATGGCATAATTCTTACTTTTGCACTGACTCTTTCCAACTTACGTCGATTCCACGGTAGAAATAATACGGTATGCTAAGTTTGGATCTCAAATTCATCAAGGCTGGTCATATGACGTCAGTGCGGAGCAAATTAAAAGCAGCCAATCAGCCATATTTGTTTATTTATGTTTTGCTTATGCTATTGCACAGTTTACAGCCGCGTTTTACTATGAGATTTTATATTTGCAAGGCTAAAACAATGTCACAAACTTTAAGGAAGTAATTTTCTTTCTTAGTAGAGTGAGAACGTACATAAGAGTGAAAGGTATTAATAGTGCTATTAGTTTTCGAAATTGTAAGAAAAAACATTTTTCGCCAGTAAAGGTACTATCCATATATGTTTTAAATTTATTTAGTACCAATCAAAATATAAAGATTTAATATACAAGATATCCACATTTAATTTTATGTCAACGATTATTCCCTTTAATTAATTTTGCACTTGGCGGGATTTTTGCTCCGCAGTGACGTAGGGCTACATGCGCGTGAGTATACCGTATTATTTCTACCGTGGTCTATCCCATGTTATTAACAGAATTCCTATAGCCAGCCCGCTTACAGGTGGTATATCAATTGCACGATGAGTCTTTTTCTTCTTCTTATTTTACTCATTCTGCATAGTACACCATATCATTTTTAAATCGTTACAATTATTCCTGTATTACCTAACACGAAAAGTAAAATGACGAGTAAGTGAGATATTTATTCTCTCACTTACTCGTCACTACAAAGTACTGGTTTTTTTTTTTTTCGATTTCAACTTTCAGATACTACATACCGACATAATATATTCTTCCTAACGCCGACGATTTTCTGCGTGTGAGGTCCCTTTCATACGTATAAACGAATAGTTAATAGCGGCGATTATATACGGGATAATTAATATCTAGCAATTATATTATCCATAATATATCCATGGTACGGTATAACTTGCATAAATGCGTTCTTAAGCCCGTCATTGTTCGGCTATCATTATTCCAGTAAGCATCACATGCCCCCGTTTCATGTCTTTAGAAATTCGCCCTCTTGAATCAGGGTTCTATCGTTGAATAGGGACAGACAACTTTTTCTTTTTTTTTTTATTCGTATACGCAGAATTTCAATAATATATGATGCGATTCAGTTATAAAATAATTCTGTGCGTATACTTGTAGTGAGTGAGTGCTAAGAAAATAATTTGTTTTTAAAATCAAAATCCTATCACTACAGTGTTTAAAATGGAAAGACGAAAGCCGAGAAAACGTGGTAAAAAAGCTGAAGTGGAATTAGTGGGCCGAAGACTACAAACACTGGACGGTAGAAGAATAGAAGAAGCTATGCTATGTTCACTGAACAGATCGAGTGATCACGTGATGATCATGCATCGTGCACGTGCGAAGCCGGATTTACACTGTAAAACAGAAAAATAGTTAATTCAATCAATCAAACCAAATCCTCATTTCTATTCTTTTGCTATCCATCTCAAAACAATTGCATTACAACGTAGTCTTGATAAAAACGACTTTGTTTTAGTATCACATACGGAATTCAATCTGAATGTGGTTAACGGGGATTTCCCTACCTACTTGACGTTGATTGTGTACGCTTCCCATAAAGATGCGGCAGTTATTAGAGTGTGGCGTTTATTTCATTCGACATTATGCGGCGGTTATTGGAATTGCGTCTCCAATTAGAATAAATACGGTATAAACATTGCGCTTCCATAGTATGCAATGCAGCGATGTATTAGACATTTTGTTATACATTTTAAATCAATGAATTTATTTATTTATTTATTTATTTATTTTACAATTTACAATAAACAACAACAAAATTACACATACATGTATGTAAATCAAAGCGTTGCTGCTTGCCATCCCTCATCTTCACCTCGGGAACTGCTGTCTCGGGCTAACGGCGTTGAGGGCCTCCTATTATTTTCATTCTCCTACATGGTCGGGGCTATGTTTTACTATTTTTTTTTTTTCAAAATCTATTTTAGTTCCAATTTAATTCAATTTATTATTATCTTTCTGTCCTATTTTACCAGTCCAATTGTTATATTTGTTTTCAACAAGAAACAGATATTTAATCTTAGAACTTATGATGCTATTTTCACCCGTATTTTGCAATCTATAGCATCAATCAAATAATCAAATAATTCTTGAATTTTAAAGGGCGCCTTTCAATATGATTTTTTTATTTACATCGGTTTCAATGGACTTTTCGGGAGTTCTTAGCAACCAATAAAAAGCTTAGTTTTCGTATCACGCATTGATCACGCATTCATTGTACTCCATCTGTTCAGTGAATAAAGTAAGGTTTGGAGAAAAGAAAATGGTTGAAAATTATTGTACCTGGCGTAGTACAAAGGAAGAGTCCTGTACTTGTTTGTGAAAGCTTCTGTTACGCAGTTACACGGGGGATTTGATAAGAATCGAAAGGCTTATGAAAAAGATATTATAAAACAATGCTATACCATCTGGGTTTCATTAGATTGGTGAAAACTTCATTTGCAATGTATGATCATCATCAGTTACAATTTAGGCTTTTGACGATTCTTATATCAATTTGGTCTGACCACTTCTTCGTGAAAAGGGTCCTTCATCTTCAGGCAAATAAGTGTAAATTTTCTTTGGCAAACGATTGTTATCCATTCTTAGAACACGTATATGTCATTACTTCCTATACTTCTTTCGCTTTTCATTCTTTCTATAATGCATCGACCACTTCTTCATGTCGGATTTCATTATTTGTCTTTTTTAATCTTTGAGCCTGCATCCCGTTGTCGGACTCAGAAATTCCATTTCTACAGCTTATAATTCTCTTTATTTGATTTGATTTTACTTGCCGCTGAACCGTATAGTAATGCTATGCACAGCCACGGTCTTATAAAATTTTATTAGTAGTTGGCTTTAGCGTCCCTATTAGTTATTGGAAACGTTGCAATTTCGTCTTATGGTCATCGTTCTGAATGTATCGTATTTGAAAGTATTCCTTACTTTAGTTATTACTTTAGATTTGTTGGCCGATATTTTTAAATTTTTATTCTCCATCACTTGATAGAAAGTGTGTTCACACTATCTCAGTGCTCAAATAAATGGCACATTGTTTGTTTAAGAGTGGTCGTGCAGGCACTTATTTTACATATTCTCCTTTTCTGAAACATAAATAAAGTCAAATTTTATCTTTGTAATTTCACTTTATTTTAATTAATACTAACTAACTTTCTAACAACTATTTGTCAGTCAAGGCATTTTACAATATAGTCGACATATGTTACTAATTCCCTTACCAACGAAAGCGAGCAATAAAATATCTTGCTCCGATATTCTAAATTTCACCAGTACAAAGTGAGTTACGTTGCAATGACCTCATTGTAAAATTCTCACAGCGTTGACCGTCAATCAAACAAGACCCTTTCTTTCGGCATTTGGTTACTGTGTACCTGATTCTAAATTACCCCTGGTATAAATCTACTGAAATGCCATGCTTTATGTATTAAATTATAAATGTGTCGAACTGCGATTGGTTGTATCTTTTTCCCAATTCAGATAGATCATTGTTTAGCAATTCTTCTACGGAGTAAAAGTCAAAAAACGTTCCCAAGAAGTTGCGAAGAGGTCTCATATAATCAAGCAATATTGTAAAACGCTCTAAATTATAGTGAGCTAAATCCAATCAAGGTTATTTATTTTTAAACTATTAGGTGTTACAGAAGCGAACGCGATATCAACAGTCACGCACTCATCAACCACTAAAACGACAGAAAATCAATTGCTAACGGTATTATCAAAGTACGGTATCTAGCCGTAGTAAGTGGAAAAAAAACTTCAGCGCCTAAATCTCTACGAGGCGCATACTGCTTGCAGTGATTAACAATACAATGAAAACAATAAATCGCCCAGATTTAAATTTGAGGTCACAAAACTTGAAACAAAAGGCACAAATTAAGCTTTTAGAGTTTGTACCTATATATATGAGCTTGAAGGATTGTTTATACGATCCTAGTTTCTGACCGCGGAATGTCTTGGTTAAACGCTTTCTTTTTGTAGGCGAAATTTTGACCGGCAGTCAGCAGTCTGTCAGGGCTAATCATAGCAATGAATTAAATAAACTCATATAAATGTTCAATTTCTATTAAACAAATTACATCAAATTGAAAGTATGTGCGATAGTGAAAATATTGACATACCTTGTTTATCGCAGCATTGGTTAAAAAAGGACGCTCTTTAGGCTACTAAATTGCCCGGTTACAAACTGTCATCAAGTTATTGTCGAAATAAGCAAATACACGGAGGTGAATCAATTTTTACCTCCATGGAACTTGGTGGTAAAAACATATTCAGCTATTGACTTAAATTGTGACGGTCACTTTGAAAGCTGCGAGGTTTTAAATATGCAATTGTGACAATTTATAGTTCACCAACTGTCCATTTTAGCGTTTTTTTTTTGCGAAAATATTGTTATACTTCTAAATAGAATAAGTAAATTGTGTGACTTTGTTATAGTATGCGCTGATTTTAATATTAATGCTAGATCGGAGTGCTTAAAGACTCATATATTATTTGATGTTTTGGAGTCATTTCAATTTATGGGTAGTACTACTGATCCCACTCGTATCTTTACAAATTGTAATAGTGTGACTAGTGATTCTGCGATTGATTATTTCGTAACTACCATTCCTGTAATTAATTTTAAGATAAAAATTGGGAACGCTAATTTGACTGATCATTTTGCGTGTACATTGTATTTTGATGTAGTAACGTGTGAGCGAAAACAACAAGATACCGTTTTTAGTTATAGAAATGTCTATGGTGATACCCTGGCGAACTTTAAATTCCATATAAAAAATTATGGCTGGACAACTGAGTTTATTGAATGTGAAAACGCAGCCATACCATGTTTTGTAAATTTTTAGAAAATATTATGTGGTTTTATGATATGTACCGCCCTATTATTACGTCTCCTAAGAATAGTAGAATAGTAGTAATGTAAAGGAAAGGTGGGTAATTAAATAAAATTTTTGGGAGATGATTTAGAGGATTTGTTTCATCCAGTGAAACGCTCTAATTGTCCAGAATTGTCGGAACTTTATAATATCGAAAAATTTTGTTATAAAAAATCCATCGAAATGGCAAAGCGAAATTACTTTACCACTAAATACATCTGGAAATAGTTCAAGCGTTTGGAAAATTGTGAATGATCGTTTATCCAGAAGCAAGCATGGAAATACTGATATTGTAATTAAGATCGATTCTGATAAAATTTCTGATAGAAAAAAATTATGCCAAGCATTCAGTAAGCATTTTTAAAATGCTGCCAGTGACAGTATTAATGCTATGTTCGGTCCACATTTATCTAGACTGCCACCGTCGATCGGTATTGCATTGCCTACAATGGTATTTTTAGCCGATTTCTATGGATGAGGTTGGTGCCGCTATAAATAAGTTGAAGAATATGAATTCTTGTGGGTTCGATGGGATTAAGATCATAGTTTTGATGATATATTAAACATGAAATTATACAGGCAATCGTAGAAATTCAAAATTGCAAATGTAATTCCGGTCTTCAAGAAGAGTGATTCGGTCTTAGCAGCAAAGATTACTGGGGTTAACCTTGCTATAAAAAGAATTCAGAATTGTGCTGCAAGCAATATCTAGTGGCCGTGAAATAGATGTGGAAAATTATTTGGATTAGAGATGGAAAAACGTTTTATAAAACAATACCCCAACAGTGCATAAAGTATTAATCCATAGTGCTGACATAATAGGGAATGCTTTAGTGCCGAGAGGGCAATCAAGTGAAGAACCCCAGGAGGCAAGAAATAAAGGGTTTAGGAAATATCGAGAAAACTTTTCCAGTAAGATATCTCAAAGCAAAACTAAGGAAGAAGTGCTCAATTTATTATTGCTAAATTCGGACCCACTCGTTACCAGTTTGAGGTGAGTACCTAAGAAGAAAGCGACCCAGCTTAGTGACGTTCTAAATTTGTTAATTCCACCAAACATAAATTTATCTTCAAATCTTGACAGCCAAACAGTAATTAGTGATACTGAATCAAAGTGTGTAAACGTATTCCCTTTGCTGTATATTGGTAATTTTTTTTTATAAACCAGTAAATTCTATATAATCAAGATTATGTACATATTAAACGTCCTTATACTGCAATTAAAAAGTATTTAATTGTCTTTTATTGCTTGGGACTTAAATTTTGGACGTTTGACATTGACCACACACGGTGAAATTACACACGATGAAAAAAGCTGTCTGTGTATATGTATATTACTGATCGCTACGTTTTTGTAATGTCAGTTGTCAAATTTCTTTGTTGCTTTTGGTTGTGTATTTGGTTGTTTCTTGTGTTCCTTATTATACTATTTGTTTAGCATATTGCATTAAAAATAATTATTGTCAGAACTCGATTAATACCATATTTACGGAGAGGAGATATCTTTTTTCAATTTTGATAAAACAATTAGACCTATTAACTACTATTCCAGGATTATTACATCTCTGACATGGCTGAAGAGGGGTCTGTTGTGTGAGGTGGTGACCATCCCATAGGTCCATCAAAAACTCCTCAGCAGCCGGCAAAGGCTAACGGCTTATAATTTATATATAGGTACAGCAGAAACAAGATAACTTCAAATCGGCAGCTATCAAGCTAACCTCCATGAAGCTAGGAGTTGGTGAAGCAACTGCATGGACTATTTTAAAAAACTCGAACGAACAACAACTTGCGAAGCTTTGGGTGAAAATCAAAAGTCTGCATTTCACAGACATGTACGTTCGTTCTTCTTTAGGAATGAATTGCCAACATGCACTAAAATATTAAATGTAAACATAATATTGCTTTTGTAACAAAATCATTTCAGCATTCTTTTGTTGATCGTTAATACAAATGACACTTGCCAGAACTAAAACGGACAACACTGTGGAAAATTTTAAAGAAGTTGGGCTTTAAATGAACGGCAAGATATTGTTTCATGGAGACAAGTCGCTACCCAAAAGACATCCGGAAATTCAAATATCATATATTCTGTTCAGATGAGACCTGGGCAAAGGCAAGCCGCACCAGGAAATAAATTTGTTTCCTTTTTTTTTGGTGGATTAAATAAACTGAAATAAGCGTAAACATATTTTTCTTAAATAATTTACCAAAATATGTGCCATTAGAATTTAGTGTTACTTTCAAACAAATTGACAAAGTTTATAATACTTTATTTTCAAATTACCCGCCATTATTTAATCGAGTAAAATTTTGGCAGTGATACACGGACGCCGATTGCAGCGCCATCTACTATATTCTCAAAGTGAATGGACTTTAGATAATAACGGAGCAGTAAATTAAATTTTTTATTTCAATTTACTTTGAATTTATGATTTTGTACACTCTTATTAAGTATCGGGACTTCACTGAAAGATAATGTACCTTATTTTAAAACCTATCGAAAGATATTAATGGCGATTAAACTACTGGTAGAAGAGCTTATTCCTCGGTTTTTCCATCACATAAAAACATAGACTCGCAACATCCAGTGAACAGAGACAAGTTTATACTCGCGTTCAGTGCTTAGTAATATGTAGCGTAATAGCTGGAGGCCCGCCGCGCTCTGCGTGGCGACAGTTTCTGCTCTAGGTTTACTGTTACTACTGCTATCACACACAGCAATTCAATCACTCTGCTTCGTGTTAAATGTCCGTATCGACTATCAATTACGGTAAATTATTAATCTCCCGTGTATATCTATACAATAAACGCGGTCATAACATTATCGCTATAGGAAGATATACAACGTCGGATATAAATAATGGGACTGGATTTTTTCTCTATATGCTTTCTCAGCTCGCTTCGGCAATATACTGCGCGGATAATATAGAGATTAAATGTTTTAGATGCGTGGAAGAGACGTGCTTATATATGTGTCAGTTCAACATAATAAAATATTTGACTTATGCTCAATATTTTTTATAGTTTGGTTTTATTAATGTGTCTGAATTAATCGTTTAAAGAATTTTCTGTAAGTTTTTGATTTCATAATTAGTAGAAACTTATTGGTTACTATGTAACGACGTTAATAAATAATATGCGTCACCCACTTGGTGATCTGAGTGAAAATGAATGAAATTATAATATGAATCCCAAACAAGTTTTGGGATGAAACGACTCTCGTTGCTATCTTTTATTCTTATTTTTATATGAAATACTTTAATTTCACTAATATTAGAAATGGTAATACATCAATTACCTTTAAACGAACTAGGTCCTACTATTTAAATAGTGATTTGGATGAAAAGTAATCTTTCAATCTTTAATTTTTTTAATTTATTACTGCGTCCATATTAAGTCCAGTTCTACATGACGTTTCGATTCCTTCTGGCCATCATCAACGTTCTTATTTCTTACCGGCGCTATATTGGACTTTGACACCGTCAAAAAGAGTTTTTTTTTCTGATTTCAATCATGTATAACATGTTGACAAACAGTTTTGTCAAACGTTTCAATTATCGTTCAATAGTAATAGAAAAATGTCGTATACCAACGAAAAAGAAACGAGATATGTTAAGTATTCTTTATTCATCGAGCCGAAATACAACAATAGAGAGTACAAGATATTTACAATTGTTTCCAGAACGACAACACGTCGTACCATTTTTCTAGATCTTGTTTGACACTTGGTCAAGAATGGATCGTTTACCAAGCCGCGTATTATTATGTTAAGAATTTGAATGAAAATCGACGGAATATTTTAGAAACAGTAAAGTAAATGCGTTCTTTTGCAATATTTATGTAAATATTGTATTTTCTAGATAAATAAAATTCATCAACATCTCTACTCGAAGTGGCCTCAGAATTAAATTTACCCCAGACTCGAGTATGGAGAACTTTAAATCGAGACAGGTTTAAATCACACAAGATTCGTGTTACCCACAGTTTAGTACCTGCTGATAATTTAAGACGACTGCAACTGGTTAGTAGGAAGATTTTTTAAACAAAATCATGTGATCAGATGATGAATCAAAATTTACAAATTCTGAAATGTTTAACGGAAATACCGAGCACTATTGGGCATTAGAAAATTCCATGCAAAAAAGGCAAGGAGACCTCAACATCGTTGTTTTGATGGGCATTAGAGGAAACCGTCTCATAGGACCAGTTATGTATGAAGAAACATTAAATGGGGAAAGATATTTAAACCTTTTTCACAAATACATACTTATCTAACCTCTCAGATAACAGTATTCCATTAGATCAACTACAGCATCTATGGTGGCAACAAGACGGCGCACCGGCTCACAATAGGGAAATTGTGAATTAAGAGTTTCCAAACCATTGGATTAGAAATAGTGGAGTTGTTAAAATTAATATTTGTAAAGATGATATCCCACAAAACATTGAAGAAGTTCGAAATAGACTCCAGAATGCCTTCGATATAATGCCTAGAAGAACCACACAAAAGGCAGTTCAAAATGCCGGAAACCGTGCGCGACTGTATATTAACCAAAATGGCCAGTTACTTGAACATTTGCTGTAGTTGTTGGTTGATTGTTTTGTTTCTTATTATTACTGTTATTGTTATTTTCATTTATTTTTACAAAACAGGCGCGAAGCTTACATTTGCAAACCACACCTCTAGTTTCCAATTTATAAAATATCCCATTCATTTTAATTCAAATTCCTGTTAACATAAACATTACTCGGTGTGTTAAATAATACATTCTCGAAGTTGCTATCAAGATCTAGAAGAATGGTTCGCTGTGGCTGTTGTCGTTCTGAATACAGTTGTAAATATCTTGGACTCTCTATTGTTGTAATTCGGTTCGATAAATAAAAAATACTTAACATATTTCGTTTCCTTTCGTTGGTGTACGACATTTTTCTAATACTAATGAATGATAATTGAAACGTTTGACAGTTTAAAATTTCATAGCTACCTTATTAAAATGTGTTCTTGGTCAATAAAACCATAATATCAAAACTTTTTGTCAACATGTTATACATTCAAAGTATATACCAGTTTAATTATTTTAGGCGCCTATTATCAATTAACACAATTCGACTATCTTCTGAACTGTTGGTATTCGTGTAC
>JARFOC010000610.1:114037-183065 GCA_031763485.1 Osmoderma eremita
CTTGTACAGTTTTCCCATTGTATATTTTAAATTTTGTTCGCCATCTTTTCATAAGATCTTGGACGCATGTTATTATTTTCTGGTTTACCTGTAGAGTTTCCAGTGCATATACAATAAGCTCGTATGGGGTGCTGTCGAACGCCTTGCGATAGTCCACCCATGCCATAGACAAACTACGTTTAAATTGCTTTGCATTCTCCGAGATGCTTCTATCAATGTTTAAATTCTCCTTGCACCCGGAAACTCCTCTCTTGGCCCCGCGTTGCTCGTGTATCTTCATCCAAACTGAGCGCACTTGTTGCAATATTTTGTTGTAAACTATTTTGGTAAAGATTTTATACATAGTGTTCAGGCATGCAGTAGGCCTATAATTGCTAGGGTCGCCTGTGTGTTCTTTTTTATATATCAGTGTTGTAGTTGCCTCCACAAGCCATTCTGGCGCTTGCGTGATGCCTTTGATGAGATCAGTATATACTCTAGCCAGATGCTTATGTACCGTAGTTAAGTTCTTCCACCAGTAATTGCATAGCAGATCGGGACCGGGCGCCGAAAAATTCCTTGTGCGTTTAAGAGCATGTTGAACATCGTTTTCTGTTACATCTATAGTGCGCAACTCCTCTGTTCTGGTTCTTTTACAATATTCTTCAAACCTCTTTATAGCTGTAGTGTTTTTGTTAAAAGTAGCTTCTCGACTGTATAGGTTCCCCCAGTACTCCTCCACTTCTTCCACACTTGGTCCATTCTTTGGTAGATTCTTAGTCTTACGGAGCCATTTTGAGGGATTTTTGTTATAAATCTCGTTATCGTCTATTCTTTCTTTCGTTTCAGTTATTTTCCTCTTGATTGCAGTCAAAGATTTTATTTTGTCGACAGTGGTGGCTTTATACCGTGTTAGGCCTCTTTTATTGATGTGGTAACCCTTTGTCGAGATAGACTTCATTATGTCCCCTATCTTTTTTGTTCTGCGTATTTTGCCAGTTAAACTATCTATAGCACTTTGAATCCTAGACGCCAACTGTCGTAGTAATTTTATTTTCGTTTCTAACCTTGTTATTCTATTAGCGAGCCTTTGTTAGAAGGTATTTTTGTCTTTCTTTTTTCCTAGGCTGCAGGATACTGCATACACATATTCGTTAATTTCCCAAATGCTGGAAGTCTCCGTTAAGTGCTCATCAAGCACCTTATTAGCCATAGTCCATGAGTCCCATGTGTGACATACTGCCTATTACTAGTTTTCTCGGCATTTTGTTTTCTTATTAACGTTTTATATAAAGCGGTACAACTCGGTGTAATTGTTGCAAGAATAAATACGAAATTCTATTCCTAAATAAAGGTTCCTCCGATAATTTACTCCTGTAGTCCTCAAGGTACAGCGAACCCGCCAACGCGCCGTGCCCCAGACGCTGGTCCTTATGTATGTGTATATATTTATATAGTGGGTTATAACATAACGTATCTCAGCATATTTGATTCTTGATTATTATTATTATTATTATATAAGCTAGAAATTAGTGTTGTCACCCTGGTATCCGGTGAAGAACATATCTTTCAAAGTTTTGCCATAAGCAGAGATACTAAGAACACCTTTTTTCTTTGTAGGTTCTACTGAGCATACCAACTTAGTTCCCGAAATACGTATCCAGAGTTTTTCACTCTTCAAGTCAGTAAGGGTATTTTTTATTTCAGTTCTATATAAATTCTAATTGGTGCGGAAACTTTTAATGAGAGCACTCTTAAAATACATTATTCCAAGAAAATTCCATTAACTGTTTTATTTCATTAATCACTGTTATATTTTAGGAAATTTATTTTTCACAAAAACTAATTAAAATCAAAAGATATCCATTACATTTAAACATTTTAAACACAAAATCAGAAAGCGCTACAAAGGAAACTGCTGGATTGGGTTACGATTTATTCGAGAACAAAATATAGAAACCCTAAAGTTTCGTTTCGATTTATAAACTCGGCATCCGCGTACGAATTCACAAAGAATCTAAACGCGAAACAAACATACTTTTTGTTAAGTTGACAGCCGAACTTTTTGAAAGCTCTCAAACGTAAACCGCGCGGAAGAATTATAGGATCCGTTTCGTGCAGTTTTAAACATACATTTGCGCGAACATTAAAAACATTAAAACACGTTTAAGTGCACAGCGTATGTTTACGGTGTGCCAAGAAAGTTAAGGAATTTTATTATATTTATCCTAAGAATAAACAAAGGGGGCTTTATGTACGCTTGTATCAATTTTAGAAATATATATATATATACATGTATACAGTATGCTAGAGAAACTTATGGACATACCTGTATTGATCAGAGACGCGAGAAGATTTCTAGGTTGTAGTAAAGGTAATAGCTGAATAGTTGTTGTATCCTAACGCAGAGACTTAACAGCCTTAAGGCCCATCGTATCACTCTGCATTAGGTTTGTGTAAGTATGTATTGTGTGCTTGTGAGGTGTACGGCTTGTTACTGCCTCTCCTCGATGTAAAAGGGCAGCAGTGTTGATATACCCTCACACCGAAAATACGGGGAGAGATACCGACCACCTTTCTGTGACCGATTTTTATAAATTTGTGTCTTATTGTTCTCTGAACTTAGATACACACAACTAGACTTATCCCGGGCATAAAATACAGTTAACTCGAGTAGATATCGCTACAGTTGTTTTTTTTTTCCTTGGCGGTGCCATCTGATATAAGTCTCCGGAAACACTTCAGCCTATTGGCTTTTTTTTTTATCTCCCATTTTTGTACCCATGCACTATATATACCACCCATTCTCAGAGCCTTGTGCCCTGTACAGGTCCTTGGCCGGCTGGTCTGTATAGTCTTCTGGGGTCATTTTTAGTTTCCCAAAAATACGGCCTGTCCAAGGACGTACATTCACATGGTATGCTGTCTCAATTGCCCCTACACACAGTCTGCAGCTTGAGTTCCCAATGTCAACCCGAATTTCCTGTAAGTATCCCTCCAGTGCACAAAGTCCTGTCAGGAAACCTATTGATGTACGAAGGTGATTCCTACTAAGATTGAGTAGTTCGTTAGCCTTGTTTACTGACGGCTCCTTAATAAAGGTTTTGCCATGACTTTACGTGGTTGTTCTTGGACCCACTTTCGTATCTGCCCTTATCCTGTGTTTGCCTCCCAGGGCAGGTTCTGGGCCCACGTATGAAGACGATGATCATTCGCTAGCTGATCGGCTTTTCCATTGCCTACGATTCCCGAATGGCCAGGCACCCACAACAAAGTAACTTTATAGCGTTCCGCGAGCACATTCAGTTCCCCTATGCATTCCCAAGTCAGTCTTGATGTTCCATACCGCCCTAAGTGTCGCCTGACTATCCGTTGCAATACAGATCCACTTATTACTATAAGTCGTCTTATTGTTCTCTATTGCGCAATGCAATATAGCGTACACTTCTGCCTATATCACAGTGGTGTACTTTCCTAGTGGATGGTGATTTTTGTGTCCCCCACCTCACTATATACTCCAGCTCCAGATCTATGCTCCCGATGTCCCTGTATGCTGCTTTTTCCTAGTTTTTCCGGTCCATGATTTCCACCTCGAAATTCCTGTTGAATATATATATGGGAATCATATGGTCTGTTTTCATTTCCAATAGGTTTCCTCCCACATGATTGCCAATTTTTTTGTGCCCCAATTCTGATTATCTGTTGCTCGAGGATTTTAGCAATCGGGAATACCCAATTCTTGTCACCACATGAACCGGTGGGAAGCTTAGAATGGATTAGATTGCTGCCTCGGCTTTGTTCGCATTGCTCCTGCTATACCTAAACACGCAAGCCTCTGTATCTTGCCGAGCATCGTTATAGCAGTTTGCTGCTGCACCTTTGTCCACCATACCAATGATGCATAAGTGATCATGGATCTAACCACCGTGATGTATCTCCAATACTTCATTCTTGGTTTTAATCTCATGTTTTTCCATGAGCCAACATAAGTGCTGTCTCTGACTTAGTTTTGACTCTCTGAAACTGTCTGTTCCAAGTAAGCCTTGGGTCCAGAATAACCCCAAGGTATTTTTCTTCCCCAGACAACTGTATTTCACCCAGGAAACTTAACGGTCCTAGGCCGCCCAGTTTCCTCCTTCTTGCGAATGCTATTGTGGTCGTCTTAGAAGGACCATTTTTATATAACCTGTACTGCGTTCTGCATCCTGCCCTGCACTACGTTGTTAAATTTCCCTAGGTTAGAATGTCAAGATCGTCCGCATATTCTAAGGTTTTGGGCCCTTCTTGGTCCAGTTTATTTATCAGCCCGTCCATGATGAGGCTTCACAGCAGTAATAAAACCCCTCCATGCGGACATCCCCTGTCAACCCGAGCCACCAAACTTTCCCCCATGATGGTTGTGTAAAGTGATCTCCCTTTTAGCATGCAGTCTATTCATCTGCAGCTTGTTTCATCGATCCCTTTTTTCGTCGATACTAGGGAGATAGATGTTGCAGAGGTATTATCAAAAGCTCCCCCTACATATATCTAGGAAGATGATTGGTTACTCGAAGACAACCAGTTGACAGTATAACGTTACAAAGTTTGATGAAGCAAATAGTACTCAGGAAAGCTTATTTAATTTTCTATGGTACCAATACAATTACACTGTACATGCGACAGAACATCAATAATCTGTCAAATCCTCTCCTTTATCCACACGACATTGTCATTCCATTAAGTTCTTTTTTACAAAAGAGTCAGTGAACGCAATGACAACTGAATATCAAGAGTTTCTCCGACAACTGTGGCTATATTATTGCTGCATCGCTTGATACCTCTGATTTCGAATAAGTTTTTAGGTTTAACGTAATTTTTCTGCTGCTTCTATTTATCCCTAGACTCTTGTTTCTGATTTTTTTCTTTTTATATTAAAAATCTTTTCCTTAACCAAAACGTTGACTTGTATTCTCTATCTTCCCTTGCACAAATCCTTTCGATCATTTTTGCCTTCAACTAGGGCAGTTATGATTTGTTGTATGTTTTATTTAGCGTCAATGCAAATAACTTGAGAAAATAATGCTTGTTATTATTTTCTCGCAAAAAATATAGGGAAATTTATTAAAGCTATGGAAAATAGCTCTTAGTTTTAACAAAAACAAATTCAATTTACTTCTTAAAAAAAAACTACTTTTATTTTACTACATAAGAAACACGATCAATATTATATACAGTATGAACGAGCGTGTATCTAGGAAGTTCGTAAATAATGTGATAGTCCAAGGGTTCCCTGGACGCGAGCAGACATAGCGGTCTGGAATAATCTCGAATGAGCATTTCGAAATGTTCGAATGTTCTAAGTAGATGGGGCGGCTAGTGGGTGCGGATGTGGATTAAAGCTTGAAGAGAGTAGCGGACACAAACGCACTTGGATCACCCTTACTGGACCCTCCGTGCTACCACATTGTATAAGATCTGCAAAACTTGCCCTTAATGCTAGTAAATGTTTTATTGTGTCGTACACTCGTAAATTTACACCCTTTTCTTTTTTTTTAACTATGGATGATCATAACGTGAAAATAAAATGTGTTATTAAAGATTTTTGAATCACTTTCGACTCACAATTATGATTTAATTAGGATTGTCACTAGCAAGCTCATCCGTCACATTAACCATTGAAGCTCTTCACTATTTATTTGATATTTTAGTTTGGTGGTTCTTGTGATTCAATTTTAATACATGTTAGCTTGACATAGTAAAGTTTATTTTAAAACAACTTTTAAAAGTTGTTTTCATTTCTGTGCCTGATTTAGGTCATTGTACATATATTTTGACAAAGGCGCAGTATAAAATACTAAACCTGTAAGTGCACTGAAGACCGATAAAGTTTGGGAGACCGTTTTGAACATTTATTGCCATAATTTAGTTATTTATTTTATTGGTTTTAGAAGAGACTATTTTATTTTATTCTTTAGAGGAATTTATCATTTTATTGGTCCAAAAGGGGATATTTTCTATGAAGAAGTCTTTTATTTTTTATCTTATTTTCTACAAGAATTTTTTTTTCTTGTATTGATTTGGAAAAAAGCATTTTAGATTTAGAAGCATCTTTACTTTACACCTACTCGTAAAAGGAAGTTTATACAATCATGTTTGACCACTTTATCTCTCCTAAATTAACATTTTAATTTTGAGAAAATGTGATATGTTTCTTGCAAATGACTCTTTCTTTCTAATAACCCATTAATTTCGTAACTGCTGATGTATTGTTTCCTCCTCTGCTCTTTATCGTACTTTATGCGTCGGGTTCGTGTGCCATTGGGTGACTATACACCCATCGCCCATACGATATACTATTGTATAACATAAAATATCAATGTCAATACGTATACAGAAGTATTTCTAATAAAATCTTTATCAGGTTACTAAATCACAGGCTAACTTCTAACAAAACAAATAATGGAACATTTTTTACGATATTCAACCCTGAACCGATTAACAAAAATAAATTTACTATTAAATGTTTATGACGCAACTGGGGAACTGTGTGTATAATTCCGTCTATTGAACTGAACATAGACTTCAGCGTCGAACTTTATGGATCAAGGCTGGATTAATGAAGTAGGTCAGGTTGTAACCGTAGCCTTTAATACGAGCAGTAAAGTTACTTCAATGCACCCTACTGCAGTGGTGAAGTCGAATATCAAGTTCAATGTTACCTATGTAGATATTACTAATTATTATTTCATTAAGTTGCACATGTAGTTTCTTCGGAGATTTTCTATATGGTTGTGTAAAAATATGATCAGTATCTGATGATAATCATATTTTCCACTCCCATACTTCAATCTGTATCTAATTTCATTGTTGTTATAGAAATTACATTGCAGATAAACGAGCAAATCAGTGCATAAATATGCATATATACACGATATTTGAGTAGTGACCAGGAAATGACTGTAATTATGCGGTTTAAATAAAATCGTAAACACATGCAACAACAATAAGATAGTTGATACTTTCAACCACAACAATAAAATCAATAGCGAGCGCTAAATATAGTAAGAATAATAAGTATTTGGTTGCAATAAAAAAGAAGTGAAACAATATATCACAAGAAAATAATATACAGTCTGTCCAACCAAAACTGGATCTTTTCTGTACACCCTTTCTATCTTAATTTTGAAGCAAAAACGCATTTATTACACCGAGAGAAAAAATTGTTAGGTTAGCCGTAAAAAGGTAACATTCAATACTTTTTATTGTAAAATAATAGGATATGTTATTATTGATTGATTGAGTTGTTAGCGGAACGCTGAGAGATAGATATCAGCCAGATCGTTATTATTAATCTGCGCAACCAGACGACGGCAGATGTCCGTAAATGGAATAACATCCATGAAAATAAAATGAAGAAATTTGAACGTGACAGTGTTCCACTCTCCTTCTGTTCGATTCTCCTTCGCCTCCCTCTTCCTAAACTTCAAATATCGACTTTCCTTTCTTCTCCTTAGGCGATTTTTTTCTTGTATTTATTACTTTAACTTTTATATATTCTAACTTGACATCATTTTTATACTTCTATTTATTTTTTCCTATACAGCAATTACTTGGCTACTAAAATGATATTTACATGATATCAGCATTACTTGATGATAAGAAGGCGTTCGCCATGTTCGATAGTCCGTCCTTTCTACTACGCCCCCTAGGTCCTATTGCAGAATGGATGCCTCCTAGAGTTCATCAAACAAGTCCAGGCTCTTAAGGTAGTTCAGTATCTTGTTCAATGAGGGATTCTTCAGGTCAACTAGAATAATGATTTCCTTCCCAAGATGGAGCACCTGATTCGGGATTTCTACATAACCGGTAGAGATCAATATATTTATATATTTGCTATAACTAATAACTTACCGCCAATACAAAGGCTGACAGAAATGTATTCTCTACATTGGGTAAAGGCGTTTTCCACAGGCTTCACCATAGTTTCTTTTTTTATTTGTGAGCAGCATCTCCACCCAAAAACTAGCGTATTTTGATGCAGTAAATATATATTTAGAAAACACGTAAGTAATTTTGTTATTCATTATTGATTAACACCGAAATTAGAGGTAGTGTAGCTTGGGTTCCTAAGGAAGTTACTTTTGAACCTCACCAAAAAAAACAAAACGAGATGATTAAACAAAAAGGGGTCATCTTATTAACTGCTGTGTATATGACTCTGTAAGTGTAATATGGAGATATATACAATGCACTTTACAGCAGCAAGTGATTCCGATGCTAAATTGGCAGACTTTACTGGTCCAATATATTTCCAATATACCTGCTATTAAATATTTTGATTGAAAACATTAAAAAACTTTTGTACAAAACGCACTGAAAAGATAAAACGATTTTTTAAACTTTTTATAAAGTTTAATTTTTTTCTTAGCGTGGCTGAATCAATGAAAGAAAAACACTTAAACTTTATGAAAAGTTACGGAAAAAAAACTTTAAAAAAGCTTTATAAACAGTTAAGAAAAACACTCGTTTTGTCCCTATATATCAAGCATTTCTTATTTTTTAATACATGTTTATTGTACATATGTATACCATCTGCCTATATACTAATTTTTGTATAGAGTACTATCTACATCCATAAAGTTAATTGTTATCCTGGAAATGTTGACAGCATAATTATAAAACCGTGCATACAAAATTGAGACACCCGACAAAACGCAAAACGATATTGTAATATTTTTTTTCATTTTGATTTTACCATAATTTAACCATTGATATAATGCATGGAAGTTGTCATAATACTCTTATACTTATTTTTACTCTGATGGGGGGCAGACTGCGTAATGTAGTTTTACCAAAAATGAAAACCAAATCCGATCCCGTAAATCTTAATACACACATCTACGTATTTTATACATTATATGCTATATACTTACATATATATCATACTTAAACGAATGTTTAATACCTAAACACTTCAAAAACTGTTGAACTAATCATATGATTAGTTCATTTCTGTCAGTGTACAATGAAATTATGTACTCCCAAAAAAATGGTGCACCATACTTTTTAATAAACACACTTATCGGATAACTCCTCACCCCACAATAGATGTGTGAGGTGAGGGGTGATCCGATACAGTAGATCCTTGCAATCTTTAAAATACCTTCCACACCATTTTATATAAACCCTTTTATATTATTCCATTTTCGAGCCTATTGATGACTTTTATGTTAACTACGCTTTTAATTTTTTTATCCGATCTTAATAGCTCCCTGAAGAAAAGATGTTTACCAGTCCTGTCCCCTAAATTATTTTCAGGTATCGAAAGCGGCACGAAACACGTGTCATACACAGCTACCGTACGTTCAATTAGCGAGGAAAAGTAAATAACAAAGTGAAAATACGAGCGAAGCACTAATTGTGACAACCTTCATTTGGGTGGGATAAACATTTTCACGTCGACAACAGAATAAAATGATATCCGAATTCGACAAAAATCTACACTGAAATCCCCAAACAGTAATGACCCATCAATGACTAGGCTAATATTATATTGTACACGAGTTGACATATCTTTATTGATTTCTAGTTTCCCTTTTCAGGAATGTTGAAGTTGATCAAATTTTAACTTGACTTTAAAATGATATTATTTCAAATCTTTAGGATACCCATCGTTTAAAAACACGTTACGGTTAATAATAACATAATAAAGAAACATATTATTATATTTGCCTATATGAGTACATCAAATAACGACAGATACCCCACAATTCTTCTACAAATGGGAAATAAACGTAGTATCAAATTTTCAATCAATTCAACGGTTATCATACAGCCCCCAAGATATTTGCTCGAGAAATACGAAATTGAAAACTTGGCGTAGTTCGTCGTACGGATGCAAACATGTGCTTACTTCTGCCACGCGTTCGAAGTTTCGATCCAGTTGTAAACAGAGAAAGTTTGCGAGAAAGTTCGCGAGAGGGCGTTCAGGATCAATTCGTAAACGGTGAGTAAATGAAGTTCGTCGAAAATAAAGGTTGTGTTTTCCTACCAAATATCTTTCACAAAAAAGATTTATTCTATAAAGAAACATTGTTATCTCACTAATTTCAAGTTAAAGTGATCACGATGTTTAAGTGCGTTGGGGAAATACAAACAATACTATTGGATTGCTGGAAATATCCGTGACTGTTGATGTTTAAAATATCGTCTGCATATTCTTTTGATATGTGCCCCACTTAAACATTTGTAAAGTATTAACAGCAACTTCTACTATGTGGGGTGTCACACAGCACTGTAGTATGAAGTAAACTAAACCAGCTAAATGATAATTTGACGTTTCGGAGTGGTTTTATTTTCGATGATCGAATCAGCTCCACCATTATTAAAACACGTTTCCAAGGAATCTCAAATTTAAGATTTTTATTTGTTAAATTTGCTCTTTCCTATAAACAATACTTCTGTTTTACAATGTATTAATTCTGATTTAATATGGCAAGGATCACAATGTCATCTGCTATTAATTAAATAAATTTTAAAAAATACATAATGAAAAGGAAACCGATATAGGCTTATCTCAGACTTACTCGTATATATTAAAAGACCCATTTACAAATATAAATTATACTGATCTACGTACGAGGTTTGTAAATTAAGTAGTGATACTGACAACGTAGCGTTTGATATGGCAACACGAGAAGCACGGGACATGGAGGGGCGACAAGTGGACATTGTAATACGCGCTCAGTGCAAGCTTGAACTCGATCAAGATATTGGGTTGTTTTCGTTTCAATCATGTGTTGCGTTTCACTCGATTCTTCTGATCTATTATAACGGTAATGGGCGATATGTTCTTTAAACCTCGTTTCTATAGCTTTTCTTGTCTGTCCAATATAAACCTTATCACAGTCAGCGCATGAAATCTCATAAATTCCCGACTTTTGCTTTTGAGAAGATATGTCCTTCGGATTCCCCAGAAAGTTACGTAATGTATTCCGAGAAATGAACGCGACTGCCAAATTTTGGCTTTTAAACACAGTATTTATTATTTTTGTGATTTTATGAAACGGTAATTTAACAAATTTCTTTTCTCGCGGTTCTATTGACACTATGGTTGTGGAATTTATCAGAAATTGTTTATATTGGAATTTCTTGAGCGTTCTTTCGACATCGGTAGAAGAGAAACCATTGTAGATGGCTATTTTCTTAATGTATTTCAATTCTTTATTATATCTACCCTTATACAATAGAAATTTTACTAATCTATTAATTAAGAAATTGATCGGGGTCATTTTTTGTTGCGCGCAGTAGTTTGAATCAACCGTTATGAACCTTCTAGTACTAGTTTTTTTTTCTATAGATGTCGATTTCTATTTTGTTCTTGTTGTTCCTAATTATACTGTTGATTATTATACCACAGGCATACCTAACTGTAAACAAAACACAGGGAAACATCACAATACACAATACAAATAAATTATTTTACTCCCTATTATTGCGATATTTATTTGCAAAGAAACATATGGATTTGTTGCGTACAACAAATTAAAAATCATTTCTGCAATAAATTTGTCAAATTAAGGAGTATCAGAATATGACGAGAGCATGAATATTATGATGATGATCAGGCCAATGTGTTCTTTTTCCAGCTTGTTGGTATTTTTTCTAACTTGGGAACTTGTCAAGAACAATGGCGGAATGAGCAGGTAAATTGTAAGAGTATTCTTTTTACAAAAAAAAGTTGTATTCAGCACCCGGAACAAATCATTTTTCATTACGAGCATGGATTAAAACATAGCGTAGGCCACGACCTTTTGGTGTTGTTAAACCAATACTTAAACCTTCAAGTCTAGACGTACTTACTGTACTGTCAGTCCATGCTTTTGTTACAAAATGCCAGTATTATCCCACGATTCATCAATAAAAATAATATTTCTCCTTTCATTACGATATTTTTTAACAACACGTAAATAATCATGATACCATCTTATAACATCATCACCGTCCATCAAGATTACTGTGTTCCCATTTTTTTTTAATACAAAACCAATGTCAGTTAAGAACCTGTACAGCGTACTTCTTAAAAATTGGGTAAATCTACATCGCTTTAAACTTTACGTCTAACAAGTGTTTCAATGTGTTCATCATATACTTCTAAAAGAGAATTCTCGCGAATACCTTTTTTCTTTCCTGGTTACAACCTTTGTTGGTTTTTCTTTTATTTACGAGTGGAATACACTATTCTTTTGCCACAACCAAGCGCTTTACTAGTTTCCTCCACCGCCCCGGAAACATTCATATTTTGACCAAAATAAATAAAGCAATTCAAAATCATTTGCTTTTCCTTTAGCGAATAGATTTCTTCCTTTTACCTTCGCTTGTAAGCTTCCATATTCCAATTCTATAAATTCATCATTTTTGTGTTATATGTAATTATATAGTTGTTTTCATTATACTTGCAATAAACAACTGGGAGAATACAAGTACCACAAAAGCATAAACCGAAATTGACAGATAACAGAAACAGTGAAGAATACCAAGAGCCACCAAATAATATGTGGCAACAATTCTCGTAATAGAAAAGGATAGCCTTATACAAATATGTATAAAATAAAAAGGGATGGTCCATAAGAGCAATACTTCCTTTAAAACGTGAGCTTCACTATAGTTTGAAAAAAAGTAACTGTTTTGTATGTATGTGTACATTAAAGTGTTTTAAATATTAACAAGATCAGATATATTTAAACATACAGGTGTCTGCAGAAGTCAAACCTCCAGTATCAACTAATACTATTTAAGTTCCATGCTCATGCATATTGATCAGCAATGTAAGGGAAACATGTCACTATTTAACAAGCTATAAACATTTCACAGAATAATAGAAACATAATGACAATTCTTCCACTAGAGAGAATTCAAAATATATGTTAATTGTTTATTTAATGAATTTTATTTTTAAATTTAATTATATGTACAAGTATACCATTGTATATGTTACTGAATTTGTTTGAATCGTTTTTAAAATTCAAATTTCATGTACATTTAATGGCTAGGTTTTCTACATATAAATCATCAAATTTAAATAGTTAAAACCACAATATTTACCTGGTAACCGCATACTCTGGTTGTTTAGGTGAATCCCACTTGTTACGTCATAGTCCAATGGAAACACGCTTTAACGACTGCTTCTTTTGATGCTAACCTCGTATGCTGAAACCTGTACTTTCTCGGCTGATTTCTGATGTGAATTCGTGTATAAATCTTCTGAAAGCCCCTTTGTATTGTATTGTGTTATGTGTGAGTATGTATTCTGATTTTACATGGTATTTCAAAAATTATTTTACCTAGTGTACGTTAATTAGCCCCGTTATCTGTTCTGGATGGACTACAACATTATTTCCCAGTGTATAGGGTTCTATAAAATACAAAATAGGATACGGTGGCTTAAAATAGTAAAAAAATAATAAAAAATACCCTTACCACCTCGATGAGTGAAGAACTGAAGTGTTGAAGTGTTATTCAAGTGGTGCTCTGTGTGGTGCAAATAGGAAAAGGAAAATAATGTTAGACGTCGCACTCTGGGACGTCTAACATTATTTTCCTTCGTAGTTTCTGCTGAGGATGGCAACTTAGTTCACTCATCGAGGTGGTAAGGGTATTTTTTATTATTTTTTATAGGGTTCTAGTTGAATAGCTAATACGAATAAAAGATAGATGGAGACACTTCAACTTAACACTGTAGTTTGTAACTCAACCAATAATGCACATTTAAAATAAAAATACCCTTACCACCTTGTTGAGTAAAGAACTCTGAATACGTATTTCCTATCCTCAGCAGAAAACCATAAAGGAAAATAATGTCAGACGTAGCACTCCGAGAGCATTGCAACTCTTAGAACGCGACTAATAACATTATAATGTTATTAGTGGCGTTCTGACATCATGATGTTATTGGTGGCGTTCTAAGTGTTGCATTGCTCTCGGAGTGCTACGTCTGACATTATTTTCCTTTGTAGTTTTCTGCTGAGGATGGCAACTTAGTTGTCGAAATACGTATTAAGAATTCTTTACTCAACAATGTGGTAAGGGGTATTTTTATTTTAAGCCACCGTATTCTATTACCTATATCAATAATGCACAAGTAATTGTAATTCCAAAAGAGTGTATAGAATATGGAATGTCGCGTATACTGCATACAAACCTGACAACAATAACGAAATCAACAAGAACACAAAAAGGTGGTGGGAAAGATCATAAGAATATGTATATATATACAAAACAAGTACGTATCATTAGTTCATCATGTAAAGACGAATCATAAGGATTCAATGGTATTTCGGTGTGTGTTCATATCATGCAACGATAACTTTAAAAAGTGTTTCGAAAGTAAGAGTGATTGCGAGAAATGCTTTTTTATGGTCGTTCCAGTTGAGATAACCGTGGATTCTTATCATTTTCTTGTTAAAAATGTATAATGTGTGTGAACCCTAGTGCGTATGGATTTTTGTACCTTTTAAAATTCTACAAAGCCGGCAAGGAAATTATTTAATAGTTAATATGTAAGTACATCTTATATATTACATTTTTTTTTAATTTACCACTTGGAAATTAATGTATATTTTATGTAACATACAATCAATGTTCGCTTTTACCCGTCGACGGAATATCAGCAATTAGATAATTATAAATGCTATTTATAACAACTTCATTCATGGTAACAGTGTTATAAAGAAGGAAAAAAAGTTATAAATTATATGTATATAGATCGCGGTACTTTCCAGTTTTTATGATTTCGTTTATATATATATATGTAGGATGATAAATTATTGAATGCTTTGATGTTACAATCTAATTGAAACAGTCAAACAAATGTTATTAATGACTTAAAAGTAATTGAAAAATCTTCCTTATTTTCAAAAACCCTTTAATAGAATATATTTTGTTTATAAATATATCAATTAATGTCAGGTTAATACTCGTAAATAATATATTTTAAAATATTATCCAGACTTATAGGAAGTTCGTTGAAGATGTATGTATTATAAATTTAAACGCAGAATTTGTCTACGGAAATAGAAATGTATAAAAAATTGCTACTCGGAAAATCTAATTTTTGCCGTTATATAATTGTATGAATAGAATTTCTAGTTTACTATTGACCTATTTTCTACCATAGTTGTAGCTATACATTTAATGTGACCTTCTCGTTTAGGGTGTCCAAATTGTATTTCTTTTTCTTAAATACCATTTCGTGTCCAAAATTTGGACAAACCAATAAACACATTAGGCCTCTACGAAGCGATAATTATTGAACTCGTCAATAATTGAGAAGGAATTAATGTACAGGTTTTTTATATAATCACTTGCCTAAGATAACGGATTAAGAATGAATTTGTTGTGAATTTATAATTACTTGTAATTGCATAAGGAACAAATGTTTACAAGAAACTCCACCAATATAGGGATCATATAAAATATTGCACTATTACTAAAATAAAATAGTTCCTGAGAAATCTTGTAAGTGCAGTAACGTTATTATGAGGTTGTTTGTGATGGAAGTGATAGAATCAAAACGTGGAAAACCAGTCATCCTGTATTCTGGATACAAGTTCAACTTAAAAGCAAAAAACACAAACTTAACTCTTCGATGTATTTGTATAAACTGCCCAGGAGCGATTGTTACTGATGAAGTAAAATCAAAAGTTATAAGTGATAAAAGCCATAACTGTGTTCCAGATATTGTTGTATTGTGTCCTTTTCTAAGACTTTTCGATGATTCCAAATACTGTCAGATGGTGTGAATGGATGCCATTAGCTGAACGTTTCTAATATGCGCAGGTGTTTTTTTGAAAAACCATTTGGCACGCATGCCAATCATTGACAGAAAAACTGGCTCAGTTACGGTACGAAGTGTTCCCCCATCCACCATATTCGCCACATTTGACCCCCTGAGGTTTTTTTTCTTTTTCCTAATATGAAAAAGCGGTTTACATCGATTGAAGATGTCATTGCAGAAACAGAGGTCTATTTTGCAGAGTTTCACGACTCTTCCCAATTGGATGGCCTAAAAAAGTTAGAACATTGTTGGACTAAGTGTATAGATCTAGAAGGAGCTTATGTCGAAAAATAAATATACCGTATGCAAAACAATTGCGCTGTTTTTCTGAACACAGATATTTATCATACCACCCTCGTATGTGTATCTGTTGTTTCGTCTACACATATCCATATACAATTATTTCTAATAATTTTTTTTTATTTCCTGAATAATTGCTTTGTGTACTGAACTAATATAATTTTGCGGAGATGGCTTTCATCGGGAATGTGCACTGCGCAATGTCAATAACTTTAAGTGCAGTTTATAAATACGCTTGCCTAAATAATTGATTGCGTTCATATTTTGATTATCACGCTGGGTTTTTGTTTCGGCATTGTACTACGAAGGCAATTGATACTGTCACACGAATAACTTTAATACAACTAAATCAATTGAAGACTCGACGCAAATGAAATTATAGTAAACACGAGGCATCCCACGTCAGACGGCACAACGAGGAATTACAAAGAACAAATTCGACTCAACGCGTACCAAATCCCAGTAAACACGCGGAACCCAACGCCAGACGCCACAACAGGGAATTACAGAGTACAAATTGCTTCACGAAACTAATGTATATAGTGACACAGGGAGGATTTCTATTCGCAATTAAATAAATTTTGGAAAAAACACGTCAAAGCGTCAGAAAAGAGTCCTAAATAAGCATAAAAAAATAATAGGCATGAAAACAGTACTTTGATTCGTAAAGATTTTTTCATGTTTTTCATGCCTTTGGTTTATAGCATGAACACATTTTACATAAATCGGGTTCTTAATTGGATGTCCAGGGATATCTTGTCAGGAATTTTATAAAAACGATTATGGAAGGATTTCATACCTCTCATAGTCAACAACACGGATGTTCCAGTAATTCAATTTATCAATCAATTTATCAATTAATCTAAAAATTTAGGCTATAGTTACTATAGAAATAATATCAACAAACCTCAATCGCTTGGCGACGTTCGTTCTCCACTGCATCCACTGCCTGGAAGCACCTGAAGAAGTTTCCTGAGCTCTCATTACTAAATTATAACAATTGACTACTAGTTTTTTTATTATAAAATAAACTGCGTGCTTCTCTTACAGCTTTTGCGCTGATTTTAAATTAAAATAGCCCGAATAGCGAATTTGTAATCTGTTAAGCACAGCATGGATTTAGGTGCTTTTTTACAGAAGTGGTTTAAAAAATTTTCTTCGGGAGATCTCAACTTGACCGATGAAGGACCCTATGGGAACTCGAAGATCATTAACAACGAGGACATTCAACAGGTTGCGGAGGAAAATTCCAGTACAACGTGCCAGAGGTTTGAATGATGAAACCATTCGTTTGCACCTTCATCAGCTACAAAAGAGGTGGATGTTTAGCGAATGGGTCCCACATGAATTGTCAAATGATAACAAATTAAGTTGTCTTAGCATTTGTTCGACAAACATTTCACGCTACGATAATGAACCAATTCTTGATCGGTTGTTAACCTGCGACGAAAAGTGGATATTGTACTCAAATTCTAAGTGTTGGTATCATTGGTTATCGCCTACGGATTCGGTACCACAAACTCCCAAAACTTCCTTCCACCGAAACAAGATTGGTGGACATTATGTCCATTTTACCCATTGTGACTTTTTGGAAAGGAATCAAACCATCACTGCTAACTTGTATTGTGAACAGCTTCAGCGAGTAGAAGCAGCACTCATCCAAAAACAGCCTTCTTCGACCAATCGAAAGAAAGTGGTATTATTACAGGATAACGCCAGACCGTATACCGCATGAGTGAACCGAAAGAAATTTCTGAACTTGACTGGGAAACGTTACCACATCCTCCATATTCTCCTAACATTTCGGCAAGTAATTACCACTGTCTCTCTCTTTGGACAACTGTATGAAGCATAGACTGTTCAAATTTCGAGTTGATGTAATAAGTGCGGTCCGTCAATTATTTGGTTCAAAATCTACAATACCGGAATACAAAGATTGGTGTCTCGTTGGCAAAAGGTCATTAAGTGTGATGGTAATTACTTGGATGAATAATAGTGTATTATTATTTATTAACAAATATTTATATTTTACCATCAAAATCGGCACCAACTTAATTGGTTATCTGATATAATGAATAAAGGAATTATTTTGTGATAATACAAATAATGTGTAAGACAAGTTACAATTAATCTATGAGCCGGAATGCGTTTAATAGCCGTAAAGTCCGATTTTATGCTGATTTAGGTTTATTGAAAAGGAACAAGGTTATCTCCGGGCGGTATCGAAATAGTAAAAAATAGACAATAAGCAGATTAAATGATATAGACCAAATGCAAGCAATAAACATAGATGAAACGGACAATAATATGTTTATCTATAAATATTTAATAAACAGGTTAAAACAATTACAAATTAAAATTTCTTTGGGATTATAAGCTATAATGGATGGGTAATCCCCTTTGGCCTTTCCCCAACAAATATATTATCAAAAATCGATTAACTTTTTTTACTATGGCGTCTAGAAAAACAGTAGGGGAATGATAAGATTACAAAAATTTTGGTGATTGTACCAAGACGGCTAATTATTAAAAAGAAAATTTAAATGAAAATAAAAAAATTGAGCGCGAAATCAACGAAAAACTAATTATTTTCTTTTTTTGTTCCTATGATACAAAATGATAATATATCCAAAAAATTCTTTTTACCCGTAGGCCGGTCAATATTCAAAGCTAGGATACATCCATGGGGTCAAATATATGCCTCGATTTTCGGCGAAGAATACCCTGGAGCCGCAACCCATGTTTGCCCGGTTACGGCTTTTTTGCTAGCAATCCCGCTTACAAAAAGGGAAACATAAACAGGAGGGCCTACACCATATACATTTAAAACAAAGAATAGAGTGCAAGTGCAACGAAGTGCCCTAGATGAAACATTATAATTTATTAAAAAATTATAATTCAGAAAACATCTACATCTCCGTTATTAAGAGGAGAGCTGCTTGAGCTTGAGACTTTAAAATTATGTTAAAAACTATAGGGAGCAACATTCTGAATAGATAGGTCTTTGCAATACTTATTGTAAATTAATTGCGAAATAATAAATAATTTTATACCTAACTATGAAAAAAGGATACCTACTCTCTTTTTTAATAGAATACAGTTTGATTAACGAAAAACAAAAATCTGATTTAATTTTTGCATAAATACACATCGAAAGTCCGGGAATGTATATTAGGAATTTAGGATACACGGAATGAATATTAATATTGAAAAAACGGAGGGGATGGTACTAGGAGGAGATGAACCAATAGAAGTCGAGCTAAATAACAAAAACCCGTATCAAGTAATGAACTTCAAATACCTAGGTTGAATTATAAACGAAAAAGGAAAACTTGAAAACGAAATTGATAATAGGCTCGCTAGCGCCAATAGGATGTATTGTAACAAAAGCTTCATCCGAAAAAAAGAAATATCAAACACAACAAAAGCAAGAATATTTCAAACTGTCTACTTGCCAGTTCTTACCCTACAACAGCAACACATTGGGTGGAGACAAGCCGAGATGCTTGCGACAGATAGCCGAGCATAAAGAACCCTGTGCAGCGACCCCTCGACACCATGAGGTACAACAGGAACTGTTTATGATGATTATGATGATGAAGATTTTAATTTGTGTTTATTTAAAACAAATTATTAAATAGTGTGTCCAAAACAACCCAAAATATAAATATTGATTTAAACGATAATGCTTGTTTAATTGAAAAAGAAATGCATTTTCCTACTTGAACTAGAACTAATTTTGAAATATTAAAATTAGAAGCAGTAAACATTGGAAACCGAGGGGACATAAAGAAAGAGTTTTAAAAAAACGGCAAGCTAAAGTCAAACGACATTATGATGGGCTGGATTAAAGGATATTAAGACAATTCAGCTTTGCCTTGCTTGTATAAGAAGATAAACAGCTAAATGTATTACTGGCTGTTCAAGAAGACCCCTATAAGCCCAGCCGCAGTATTGCTTTGGAAAATCATATCTGTCAGACATCTGTCCTAAAGTATTTAAAAGAACATAAATGCCATCCTTACAAAGTCCAGTTGGTTCATGAACTAAATGAAGATGACCACGACAGACGACTTGAATTTTGCATACTGCAATAACAATTGACAGTTTTCAAAACTAATTGTATTTTTGGATGAGGCAACGTTTTGTCTCAATAGAGGTTTAAAGAAGCAAAACTGTCGGTGTTGGGATATTGAAGATCGCCGCTGGATAATGAAATGTCATACCCAATATCCTCAAAAAGTTAATGTTTGGGCCGGCATTGTTGAAAACAAGATTTTGGGGCCCGCTTTCTTTAATGGGACCTTAAACGGCGACAGAATCTTTATAAGATGACCTAGTACGATGTCTTGTCACTTTGTACCACGATCCAGATGATCTTAACACGCCAAACGATTTCTTATGGTGTCAGCAAGATGGTGCTCCGACCCACTACACTCGTCCTGTGCGTGAGTACCTCAATACGGTTTTCCCTGAACTATGGATTGGCCGACAGGGTTCCATTGAGTGGCCGGCCAGGTCTCCAGATTTGACCCCTTTAGATTATTTTCGGTGGGGTTATCTTAAGTGTACGGTCTACGTTAACCGACTAAACAACATCGAAGATTTAAGAAATAGGATAAGAGATGAAATGAGATTGATAGAGCCTAACGTAGTTAATAATGTTTTGCAGGGATTTCAATATTGTCTTGGATACTGTCAGGAACTTGATGGAGGTCATTTCCAACATTTGATAAAATAATGGTTTTTTATTGCATTTTACTACTTTTTCTAAATAAATAATATATTGATGATTCTAGTTACAGTGTATTTTCAGGTATAGAACTTGATACATATAATATGTTCAGAATTTGACGTAGAATTTAAAATTTAAATAAAAAAAGGTGTTTCCATTAAAAAATGTAGGTGAGCGGTCATAACATGTTTTTGGGTCAGCCTGTATACACGAAATAATCATCAGAAAAACGGCAACTAAAATCAAAAATCGACGGGTCCGAACATTTCTTCGGAGAAAAAAACTGAATTTTAAATGAATTTATGCAACCTTTACGTGCTCACTGTTAATAAAGATAACAATTTATCAATCATAACAATTTGTACACATATCTAACTAATACGTAGTAATATCCGCGTGGTTATATAATATTCACGTACAACACATCGCTTCGTTTCGCCCCGATAAAGCTAAAATAAGAGAAAAAAATATTTATACTATTTATAACATAAATCATGCAACGTATAATATGTATCTACAAATGTCTACGTATCTATTAAAAATGTTTGTCGGGGTTATCCTTCGGGCAAAATTACGATAAAACTTCAATCGCCGCGACATCCTCATTCCGAAAACCTAAACCAACCATGATGAATTTATGCAGACCAGCAAATAATTCGCCGAGTTAGGAGAAAACTTCCCTCTAATCTGTAATCAAAAAGAAGAGAGATATATGTATCTTTATGGCGTTTCAAGATATAATCACATATAAGTGTAAGCAGAATTTTAAATCAGCCCAAATACGAAATAAGAAAATGTGCATCGGTCAGTGTGGTGAATTCGGTAGAATGGGCCACTGCAGGAAGTCGAGATACCAAACTAGGAGATTTCTAAAGTGAGACGTGGGGTCCCTGAATACAATATTTATATGTAAGTAAATACAATATTGTTAAAATCATGACTGACCTAAGCTATAAAACACATACCAACAACATGCAATAACTTAGATGAGAAATAATTAAGTGAAGCACAACCACTATACAGGGTGACGCATCAGCGTGGCAAAGCTGGATATATCCGTTATCATATGAAATATCAAAAAAAGTTTTTTACGAAAATTGTAGACAGTCTAAACTTAACATTTTAAAATTATTTTTATATATTCAGGTTGTTGCATATCACCAGGGTGAGCCAAACATACGTTCTCGTAAATGGAACATCCTGTATATTATTTCGGATTTAGATTAAGCTCATGCCTCACACCCCCAATAAACAATTTCATTGAATTATACACCGTGTTTCAGAAGTTATGGTCAACGTTATATGCAAATCACTAGAGGTTCAACGTCCTGTATACTGCAAAAAAACACAGTCTAGAATTTTTCTTTTACAAGCATAGATTTTTAATATTGGTACACATTTATAGCAAAGTTACATTTTGTCAAAATTGTCGAAACGGAATACAGGGCAAGTCAAAACTCAAATACATTAATTTGCTCAATTATTTTAAATGGATCAGCCTGTATTTTATATCATAAAAAGAAAGAATAGTTTAGTTACTTTCATTTTTATCAAGCACTCTCTATATATAAAGTCATTAATTTCTAAGATATTTAGTGTTTTTAAGAAGTGAGATTATTTTAATACCAGCTGTCCCCGGCCACGCGTTGCCATGACTCAGTCCGGTTAAATTAAAAAGAAATAAAAGCATGTTTTTACCTGTCACAGAAGACATCTATATGTATATAAAAACACGCGCGTATTTGAATGCAACGTTCTGTCAAATTTTCAAAGCAATCGGTCAAGAAGTTGGATGTTTTTACCTGTCATCCCTGCCCCCTCTACCTACCCCGCCCAACTGTAGCCCCGTGTGAGCCTACAAAACACGGATGCAACGTTGTGTCAAAATTTTCATTGATTGCATATTTTTATCTGTCACCCCCTCCCAACTATAGCCCCCCTTTGGTTATATAAAAACACGCTCGTATTCGAATGCAGCGATGTGTCAAAATTTCAAAGCTATTGGTGAAGAAATTTCGTATTTTTATCCGTCACCCTTGGAACCACCATATTGAACGCTATGCTAAATCACACACCTCAATATCACAAATAATTAAACCAAAACGAAAATAAACCAAAATCTATGAAAATCTAGTTTAAGCATATTTTTAACTGTCAAAGGTGCGCCATATATGAAAACTCAATTTACGCATGTTTTTACCCGTAACATAATAGTTTCTGTCAACAACTTGCATATTTTTATATGTTACCCCCCTGCCCCTCTGTAGCCCCCCTTTAATTATACAAACGCACGCTCGTATTCGAATGCAACGTTTTGTCAAAAATTTCAAAGCAATCTCTGAAGAACTTTCGGAGATTTTTAACAAACGAACATTTACATGTTTATTTATATAAATAACAAGTTAGTCATGGAAAAATTACAGTTAATGTTTAATACAACTACAAAATACAAACATTTGTAATTTACACTAATGATTAACATTTAATTAATTAACCCAACTGTCTACAATGTGGTTCCATAATAAATGTTCAAAGTATCCACAAACACAACATTGCAGCCGCTCTTCAAGGGATTTTCTTACATTGCTTAATTAATACTCGAGAATGCTTCTCTTATTCTGTTTTTCATATCACCTCTGGTAGTTGGCGGTGTTCGCTGTACAAGTTTTTTTCTTACATATGACGACATGAAGAAGTCAATTTTACGTCGGTGATCGAGGTAATCACTCAATTGGTTCCCCTCTCCTTGTCCATCTTTCAAGAAAGTGGTCGTATATTAAGCTAATGTGAAGTAACAAAGCTCCATCTTGCGGATACCACGTCCTTTGACGAACATTTAGTGGAACATTTTCCAATGACAACGGTAAATGATTTTCTAAAAAATCTAAATAAACTTGACCATTCACAAGTCCTTCCAAAAAATGTGGTGCAATTAAATAATGTACCAGCTAGTAATGAAGACTTAAGACTGTCTTACTGTCATTTTTCCTAAAAATCTCACTTTTATAAGAAGACTTTAAAATATCTTAGAAATTAATTACTTTAGATATAGAGAGTGCTTAATACTAAACTAAACTATTCTTTCTTTTCTTGATATAAAATACATGGTGATCCATTTACAATATTTGAGAAATTATAGTATTTGAGTTTTGACTCGCCCTGTATTCAGTTTCGACAATTTTGAAAAAATATCACTTTGCTATAAAAGTACACTTATCACGTTATCAAAAATCTATGCTTGTAAAAGAAAAATTTCAGACTGTGTTGTTTGCAGTATACAAGACCTTGAACCTGCAGTGATTTGCATATAAAATTAACCATAACTTCTGAAACACGCTGTACATTTCAATGAAATTGATTATTGGGGGTGTGAATCATGAGCTTAATCTAAATCTGAAATAATATACACGGTGTTCCATTTAAGAAAACGTATGTTTGGTTCACCCTGATGATATGAAACAACCTGTATATATGAAAAAATTTAATGGTCAATTTAAGACTCCCCACAACTGTCGTAAATAACTTTTTAGATATCTTATGATAACGGATATATCGAGCTTTGCCACACTAATACGTCACCCCTGTATATCACAAATCAGGATACTCGCTTAAAATTTGGTAATAGCTGTTCCCATTATTAAACATTTTATTTTTCCAACAGAAATGTTTTTATTTACTTGTCGAAATCTTATTTGTCAACGGTGTCACTTGTACTGCCAATTTAAATTTAAAAAAACAGAACCGTTGCTCTCCAGAGTTGAAATATTTGGACAATCGGTATTTATAATAGTTGCTGCGGCCCAGTCTAGTTATATTAAAAAGACAGAAAAGCACGTTTTTACCTGTCACTCCCCTGTTGTATAAGAACAAATATCCATTCTTGGGTATATCTTTATGCTCTGAAATCTGCCTAGGTGTCTAGAAATGTTGGATCAAAGTATCCTCTTAACAGTTCCTGTATTATTCTCTCATATATCTTATAGGCTACAAATAGTAGGGAAATACTGCTGTAGTTATTGCATTGCATTTCTCCTTTCTTGCGGATGGGAGTGATTCTTGCAATTTGCCAGTCATGGAGTATCTTCTGTGTATTTCATGCTAACAATACGATTTTGTGTAATATATTTTTTCCTTGTTCTGCCATAAATTTTATCATTTCTGATTTTATGTCCTGGACTCCTGCTAATTTACTTATTTTCAATCTGTTTATGGCTTTCTCAACTTTTTCTAAATTAATTTATTCTTTAATCATTATTTGCTGGTGTAGGGTTTCCTAATTTTCTCTTGTGTGTTTGGTATTAATCTTCTTTCCGGTTTTCTATTCACCACAGTTCCATAAAATACTCTTCTCAACGATTTAATATCTCGTCTTCCTCTGTTAATGTCCGTCCTTCCTTATTTTTAATATTTTGTATAAAGGTTTTTCTCTCTTGTCTCAAGTTGCGCAGTGTTTTATATAATAGCTTGGAATTGCACTCTCTTCCATCCCCTCTCCAAATTCCTCCCATAAATGTTTTTTTTTAACTTCTTTGATCATGACTGTGACGTTTTCTCGTTGTGTGTTGTATGTTTCATATGACTGGTTATCTTTTCCTGGGCTCAAATAATTCTTCCATAACTTTTTCTTCTCTTTAACTGCTTTTTTTATTTGCTGATTCCACCATGGTGTTTGTTTCTTTTGTTTGTGTTTTTACTTATTCCACATATTTCTTTTAATACATTTTTCGAGTAGTTCCATAACTCTTCTAGTGTCAATCTATTCCTCCTTTATTTGCTTTTAAACTTCTCGCAGTTGTTTCTTGATATTACTGTTTTTAACTGTGTATAATTCCTTTTTCTATTTCCAATTGGTTTATTTCCTTCTTTTGTCTTGTGTTTAAATTTTGCCTCGACTAGGTAGTGATCACTTCCGATCTCACTTCCCCTCTTCACCTTAAAATCATTCAAGATTGGTCTCTCTCTTCTCTCTATTAGTACAAAATCGATTGCAGATTTCTCTGGCGGCTACTTCTTGTGTGCCCGAACCATGTATTTACTACTAATAAATCATTTAAAATGCAGGCGTCAATAATCCTTTGTAGAGTGTGGACTTTGATCGTGTTCAAACTTGCACTGAGCGCGTATTACAATATCCTCTTGTCACCGCTCCATGTCCCGTGTTTCCTGTGTTGCCATATCAAACGTTGTCAGTCTCATCACTATCACACATATCACACACACTCATCACATTTACACACTTCGTATCTAAAATTTTGACGATAATTTACGCATTGTGTACAAACCAAATAAGTCTTTAAATAACATTTTTGAAAATGGCAAAGATAAAATCGAGGTATCTGAGAAATCGGGGATTTATAAATTAGATTGTAAAGAATGTAATGTAAAATATATTGGACAAACAGGGCGATCAACTGTAACACGTAAAAGGAGCACGTTGCTCATTTTAGGTATGGCAAACGTGAAAAGTGTAGTGTTGCTCAGCATATTTCACAAACAGGTCACAACATGTCAACAGACACTGTAGTGAAACACGTCCTAAGTCTTAGAGAATTGGACTACTATGGGAGTGTTTATATTCATAAGATTTAGGGCAAATTTATGAATTCTGACGAAGAACCCATTCGGCGTTCTAGTTTATACGAACTCTTAGAATAAATTAAATAATTGTGATGACTTACTTCGGGCGGAACATCTGGAGAGGTTACAAGATAGTCGGCTACCGAAGCTGGCAATGGCGTATAGGCCTAGAGGGAGAAGAGACGTGGGAAGACCTAGGACGAGGTGGAAGGCTAGGACGGAACAGGCCGCACGGCCTAATCCATGAAGAAGATGATGATGATGATGACTTACTTCTGATCCTGTTAGGGATTTTATTGAATACAATTGTGACGGTGTTTTATTAATATTTGAAACTACCGCTTAAGAATATGGGCATAATTTAAGTGGAAACACTACTCTTCAATGCGATATTTTGCAATTAACATAACATACATAGAACCCGTACATAGATAATCTTAACATTCATGGTCTATTTTAAAGCTTTTCTTTTCTCTAACGGTTAAAATTAGAACTTACCATAGAATTAATAGTAACAATTTTATGCTTTACTATAAACACAAAAGATGGCAATCAATACAGGTGTTACAGTAACTCGTTATTTCCCATGTACTCCCCACATATTATACACGCACATAAAAGATTTTCACGGCTACTAAATCCAGTAATAAATACCACCAATCCAAAAGTTAATAGTGTTTGAAATGGGATAGGGGTATCGGTTACATTTTCCGTTATATAAATAGCAGAACGTAACTTTCATTTTACAGTGGTATTTTCTTTTCAGGACAAATACAGCTCTAACGTTTGTATGTGGTGGTTCCTATCGTTTTAGATGGATATAAAGGGATTGGTGCTGTATGCGATTCTTGGATTCCTCGTAGGCGCTGAAGAGAACATTTATACGTTGAAACATATATGTCCTCCACAATTATCCGTTACTCTCAGGAAATATAAATGCGTATACAATCGTAACTCACCTTCCAAAATATCTTTTGTAATTTCTAATACGCTATTTTACTTTCTAGAACCATCTGTGTCGGCAACGCCATCTAGTAGAGGCACAGGACCAATTGCGGAGTGTTGCCATAACAAGTGTAGTGAGCACTATTTGGTAACATCGTACTGTAAACGCTCAACGATGTAAGTTTATTATTTATTCAGTTATAATATCACAAGGGCATAGAAAATAATCGATCATACTTCCGAATCACTTGACGTATTTTGCGAAAAATTTTAAGAAAGAAATGTAGTTATTTTCATTTGCTCGAGTGGTATTCGTTACGATTATATAATGAATATATCGATAATAATTTTTATACTTATCACACACGCATTATTACTTACACGCACCAAACATACGGTTCTCGCAACCGGCTTCTGACATGTCATGTCATCGTTTGATGTCAATTACAACATTACAAAAAAATTAATGAAAAATAAAAGGGAGTCAAGGGACAATTCTTGACCTGGCTCGTTATCGACCCCGTAACCCTGTAATAAGTCATTAATCCAGAGATATCTGTTCGTGAGTCGGACCAATAAAGAGGGCGAAGACCAGGAAGCGATCAAGGCAGGTTGGCTGTATTAAACCCCAAATCCCCTTCGAATCTGGTAGCCGCGGCGAATTAGAAAATCGGCATCCGGAGGGCTATGTCCAGAAACTCCTACGTTACTTATTATTCCATTACGTAGTTTTTTATTAATATTCATATTTACAGTCAAAAGAGGCCCCAAATCTATCCATTGTTGTTTAATTTTGTTGTTGTTTTTGCCCTTCTTATGTAATAAACTTGTTGTCACATTTGTCATATGGTACATAAATTACTTTACTAGAAATGCACGACTTGAAAAGTATAAATAGAGTACTCATGTTAGGCAAACCACTTTCGAAATTAAGTTTAATTTATTGTAAGAGTACCGTTACAACTGGCAACGCTCTAATTAAAGAAATCCTACGTAGACGAAATGTCACTAGATTTGCTGTGAGAGCAGGATTGCCTTAGTTGCCAAAATACGTATACAGAGTTCTTTACTCAACACGGTAGTAAGGGGTATTTTTAACTTAAATGTACACATTAAACGTAACTAGCGTCTATTGCCAACCTTAGAACATCATATATATCTAACAGTACACGCATCTAAAACAGCTTTTCTTTTATTTTTAGC
Source organism: Osmoderma eremita (assembly GCA_031763485.1). Taxonomy (NCBI): domain Eukaryota; kingdom Metazoa; phylum Arthropoda; class Insecta; order Coleoptera; family Scarabaeidae; genus Osmoderma; species Osmoderma eremita. Next base: position 142,591 of record JARFOC010000610.1, read on the forward strand.
GAATTTGTAACGGAATACACGGGTATATTGAATAATATCATAAAAGAAGAAAACCAAAATAAGATAGAACAGAGCAGAGAAGGCGATGAGGTAGCAAGAGAAAAAATCGACAATAATAAGTTGACGAAAGAAGCACCACAGGTCAGAAAATTCAAAACATTAAAACACCAAAACGACGGAAAATTTATTAGGAATAAGAAAAAGATTAAAAGTTCAAAATCTAAAAATCGAAAGCGGGTTAAAATTGAAAATGGCTTTTGCAGCTGCAAAAGACGTAAACGAAAGGTTTGAATTTCATTCAGCAATTTATTTACTTTTGTTTGGGATTTTTCATTTACAAATGTGCACGCCTGCACTTATTAGTATCTAATAATTTTATTACCTTATTGAAAAGCACCTTGAAAATACACGTTTTCTTTTTATTAAAGTGATCCATTCATCGTTCAAATTAATTATACAGGACTTTTTTTGTAACGTTACACAAGTATTTCCTACAGGTACAAATATTACAAATAAATTATCCTGAAGGCCTACAGCATGTGCGAATACTATGCTCCATATTTTCAACAAATTCAAAGCACATGGTTTTGTTCTCGCATAAAAATAAATAAAACCAATCACGTTTCAACAGAACACATCAATGTGTTCCAAGTTATGTAGAGGAACGGTATGTAGGCTCGCTTTTAGATGTGGACAAACATTATGAAGTATCATACAGTTGGATAAACAAAACCGTATATAATAAACCGTGAAATAATTCAATTATAAGCCATACAAAATAGATCATCAGGAGCTCTTCGAGGAAGTTGAAGTAAACCGAATAGATTTTTGCGTAACAATGTTTAATTGTTAGGTGAAAACGTAGAAATTTTGAATAAAACACTTTTTATTGACGAAGTTTCAGCTACTTTGCCTTTGTTTTGTTTGTCTTAATTAACAATAAGAATAAAATAATTTCTTCAGTCAAAGTTGAAATTTTTCACTTTATTGAAAACATAACCAAATTCTAGTATATCGTAATATTTCAACAGTTTCATAGTAGATAATAAATGGTGAGGTCAACACTGGGAACTCCCGGGTTGTATCCTACATTTATTCATTGAAAAATACTAAATTTCCGTTCCATTAATCCATTAGTTATGGATTCCGTACAAATCCTCATGCACAAAACCTGACACGAATGCAGTACCCTCGAAAGATCCGCTGATTTGTATCCAAACGATTGCTTTGGGGTTATCTGAAAAACAAAATTTATAATAATATGCAATAACGTAATTTGAATGGACTGAAAGCCCGTGCACCTACCCCATGTGAAGGAATAAACCCAGAATTGCCATGAAAGACAAGGACACTTAGAAAACTTACTGTGAAATTAGACTTCACCTTTGTTATGTTGTTTCGTTAGTTAATCGTTAGAATAAAATAATTTCTTCGTTCCAAATTGAAATTTTGCACTTTCTTTGTTAAAAACATAACCAGATTATTCATAGTTCTGTTTTGCCAACTCAAATAATATTTCCGTACCAAATTCCACTATACCTTCGTAATAAATTTTAACAGTTTCGTAGTAGATTTAAAATTTTCATAGTATGTTGGAAATTTTTTCTTTTAAAAAAAAAATTATAGTAGATCCTTTAAAACGTGCTAGCCTAATTAATAATAGTGGTCTAATTGCACTGGCCATAGATCTGCACTGACGACGCGTTAAGGTATAATTGGTTGCCTACTATGTTGCTTAACGTTACCTGTAGGAAATACCGGGTGTACGTTACAAGAAAGGCACGGTATATTCGTTTATTAGATATTTTAAACATGGTAACCTTAAAATAAAACTGCGCGCACTACATATTTTAGTTTCGTCACGCTTTCTTCATATAATTTTGGCCTGCAAATAAATATCTTAGCTTCGTTTATTTGTATTATATTTGTATACATATATCTGTATAAATTCCCAGACGATTATCATTTTCATTTAAATTTTGATTCTAGGAAGAAAAAACATACAAACCATCTGTGATCATCTTATCGCAAATTAGTTCAAATCCGCCGATTCCAATACAAAGACGTCAGTAGCGCTTAAGTTAAGTAAAATTAACAGTTGTAATAAGTGGAAGTTGTGAAAACAGATCAAACTTTAGTTTACATATGTAAGCAAAAACCCGTCAGTATAATGTGATATGTTCGTTATTATAATTTTATGACAGTATAGGCAATAATAGTAAGGACGCTAATGAATATTAGAATGTATGTATATTCGATTTAACTTTGTATTTATGAGTATCCTTATTCGTGCATAGTATACAGTATTTTATAATCGAGATAGCCAATAAATAAATGTATTGCAAACTGGAACCTAAAAGTTCCCTTCTAAATTTTAAAAATGAATTCTGCAGCAATATGTAATAATAATTAGTAACTGCCCTAGTTTACGTATAGAATTTGATAATTTCTTATGACTGCTTACTGTAATACCAATAAAATAGGTTTACTATTAAAAATAAATTATATATTATGAGCATGCGCTTTTTACTTCCCTTTTCCCAATACTTATAACTTCTAGATATATGCTAAATACCTAGAATGGTCAAAATTCAAGTATATAAATATATTTAAAAATATATAAATACACCCCTGGGATCACACAACACGTCTGTTTGCCTAGTTTCAGATATCCTCATGTACAGACAGTTGTTTCGGACTGCTTAGTCCTCATCAGTGCACATCAGAGAAATGCCTATCGCTCATTCAGTACGCCCTATCGTACCTCTTTCGAAAAACCTCCAGAGACATCTAACTCCCAGCAACGGATTCATGGCGTAATCTCCATGCAATGACTACCAGTCAACAGAGATCCGTGTTAACGTCTGATCCTATAGGCGTCGATATGACTCAAATCAAAACCGATTTGTGCCAATATCTGGCACGTACGTTCAAAATTCAAGTATATCGCATGGAGATTATGCCATGAATCCGCTGCTGGGCGTTAGATGTCTCTAGAGGTTTTTCGAAAGCGATGCACTGACGTGAAATTGAGGATACGGCGTACTGAATGAGCGACAGTATCGTAGTGGGTGGGGCAAGGGAAATTATAATAAATCTATTAAAACTAATGGAAAATTACCTTGAAATTCTCACCAAAGTATCACATTTAGAAATATTGGAGGTTAGTCACATTTTCAACATTAAACATTACGTTTTTCGCAGTTTTATTGCCAACATTAATTCCATTTTTGGAATTCGATTTCTCGTTTATTGATGGTGGTTGGCAATACCAGGGTTTGGTACTTAGGCTTGCGGCCATCTTGTTTATTGCCAAATTCTCAATAACCATTTCGCCCCCGTGCTCTACGTGCACAATCTCCAGTCGCGGAGTGCTTACGCTACACCATTATAAACGAACTCTCAAAAATGCTCAAAAAAACTCTATTCGCTCCAAATTCAATAAACGAACGCAATAAACACTCGAAGAGTATATCGAGTAAAAGGATTTGAATAAACGAACTCAGCTTTTGTAACCGATGTCTATCTTTAACAGAGATAGATTACATTTAAACGGAGGGACATTTAAATTTACCGCCACAGTTTTCAGTACTTTTTTTTCATGACTAAATATTTGTTTATTTTTGTACCATATACTGGTTAGCATACAATTCTTGTATTTTGTCTTGGTGTCCTATTTTTATTCTTATTGATTTCGATTTTACTTTGGAACGTCCTTTTCATGACGTAACATGACAAAGATAGGTTGATCAATTCCGGTATCACACCATAAGAAAAACGTAATGTGGCCGTAAATATTGCATTTTTCATGAAGCAATCACACATATAATGAATAATAAAACAAAAAAAACAATTAGCATTATGTAAGTATCGAAAATACTAGACGAGTGCTTCAATTATTTTAGCAATCCCTTTTAAATTTTCCATTTACGATTCGCAGGGGCGCCATCGGACGGGCGGTTGCCAAAGTCTCAGTTCGAATAGGCTACCTAAACTACATAATCTTCCCTCAACATTATTTATTTGGTTGCCTATATGAAATTATTAGCCATTATTAGCATTAGCATAGCCACATAAGCAGTATTTGACACGTATCTATACTTGTGTTTTATTTTAAAATAAATAGTTACTTTTTCCAACATTATATTATTCTAATTCCACTGGTACGTTCCAAATAGATTTGATAACTAAATTATTTTAATTATTTATTTGCTTACATTAATTTAGTTGTCCCAAAAACACTTTTCCTGCAACTAACCTCTAAAACAATTCAGACCACGTATTTTTTGAGTCCAGCTAATAAACCAATTTATTTCTTTTAGCTTCTGAAATCGGTAAGTCAAAATGACTACCGTAGAACAACCCTGTTATACCCTCATTAATCTTCCGACGGATTCAGAGCCCTACAATGAAATGCAGTTGAAAATGGATTTAGGTATGTTATTGTTTCCTATATATGTAGTAGTGTTGTGGTGCATTTCCATGTAATAGTAGCGTCTTTTCACAAATGGACTCACTTCAGTTACGTCTTTGCTGAGATGATATTTATCTCAGATAATCGCAATTAAAAAGAACAAGAGCGCAAGTTTGCAATACTTTGTAATGCATAATGCTTGCGAGGTTGTGCAATAATGGTAAGGGGGCCGGTAATAATCTCAGATAAATCTCAAAGTGAGTCGGTTAAGAAGAATGGGTTAATTAGCAAAATATCCTGTAGTGAGCCGATATTATCTGAGATTTCTTGTAAAAAGTACCATATTGTTATAATGATAAATCAGCTTGTGCAAGTATCATTAATATAAAACAGATAATTATTTTCTTTAGATATGTTGCTAACATTTATTATACAATGTAAAATACTTATATTTAATATAAAGAATATATTTTAGTATCGGAAATTTCTAAAACTATTTGCAATGTTATTTTAGAAAAAGGGGATGTGAAAGTTAAAACAGAAGCATTAAAGAAAACCATAAACATGATTTTGGCAGGTGAAAAACTACCTGGTCTTTTAATGACTATAATAAGATTTGTATTACCCCTACAAGACCATATGATCAAAAAATTACTGTTGATATTCTGGGAAATTGTACCTAAAACTACTGCCGATGGTAAACTATTGCAGCAAATGATCTTAGTTTGCGATGCATACCGTAAAGATTTGCAACATCCGAATGAATTCCTTCGTGGAGCTACACTTCGATTCCTTTGCAAATTGAAGGAACCAGAATTGCTAGAACCCCTGATGCCGCCCATACGCGCTTGTTTAGAACATCGTCACTCTTACGTACGAAGAAATGCTGTTCTTGCGATATTCACGATATATAAGAATTTTGAATTTTTAATCCCTGATGCTCCTGAACTTATAGCAAATTTCTTGGATGCCGAACAGGATATGTCGTGCAAACGAAACGCTTTCCTTATGTTACTACACGCCGATCAGGAGCGAGCTTTGTCGTACTTGGCATCATGTTTAGACCAAGTAACCTCATTCGGTGATATTCTTCAACTCGTCATAGTTGAGTTAATATATAAAGTTTGTCATGCAAATCCTTCGGAGAGATCTCGTTTTATACGTTGTATATACAACTTATTGAATTCAAATAGCCCAGCTGTTAGGTACGAAGCCGCAGGTACTCTTGTAACATTATCTAATGCACCCACTGCTATTAGAGCTGCAGCTAGCTGTTATATTGAACTTATCGTAAAAGAAAGCGATAATAATGTAAAATTGATCGTTTTGGATCGTTTAATTGCTTTGAGGGAGCAACCCTCGCACGAACGAGTATTACAAGAACTCGTCATGGATATATTAAGAGTACTATCAAGTCCTGATTTAGAAGTAAGAAAGAAGACATTGGCTCTAGCTTTGGACTTAGTTTCCTCGAGAAATATCGAAGAAATGGTACTAGTATTAAAGAAGGAAGTGGCTAAGACTCACGATGTCGAACATGAAGATACTGGAAAATACCGACAGCTGTTAGTCAGAACTTTACATTCTTGCAGCATTAAATTCCCTGATGTTGCTGGCTCTGTTATTCCTGTGCTTATCGAGTTCTTATCTGATAGCAACGAGCTTGCTGCGACTGATGTTCTAGTTTTTGTGAGGGAAGCTATACAGAAATTCGATCATCTACAACCACTAATTATAGAAGTATGTATCACTTGTTTTTTTTGTATTGTAGCACACTTTTATTATGATTTTTAGAAACTGTTGGAAGCATTTGCTGATATTAAATCCGTTAAAGTGCATCGCGCTGCGTTGTGGATCCTAGGTGAATATGCAACAAATCTCTCCGACATATCAGCCGTTTTAAGACAAATTCATCAGACCTTGGGTGACAGTCCACTGTTGGATACAGAACAAAAGTTATTAGCTGGAGAATCTACTGATGAAAATAATCAGCCGACACAACAAGCAACGACTCTCGTCACATCTGATGGAACTTATGCAACTCAATCTGCGTTTAATGCCACGCCGTAAGTTGATTTATTTATTTAATTATTATTTCAACGTGTATTATGTGAAATTGTAATTGATTAGGAAGCTAAAGAAAGAGAAACGACCACCATTGCGCCAATATATGATGGATGGAGAATTTTTCATTGGAGCCGCCTTGGGTACGACTTTAACGAAACTGGCACTGAGATATGGTGAAAAAGCACCAGTTGCTAAACGTAACCGTTTCGACGCCGATGTCATGCTCATCATCTCTGGAATTATTCACTTGGGCAAGTCTGGTAAGAAACAAATTTAATCATGTTTTTGCTTTGTGAATCATTATCCTTGAAAATTTGTAACCTGATGTTGTTTGGAATTCTTGTCTTAGATTTCGCTTTCAACTAATTCCAGTAATACTACACTTTTGAAATAAATTTGTTTATGGTGCGTGAAATAGCTGGTTTGTATATTTTAAACAGAATTTAATGTTCTTTTGTCAAACCCTTATGTTGGGCCAATTATCTATTCATACAAAGGAAACAGTGACCAGTCAACAAAACATGTTTACAGTTATATTTCTTCTGCACACCTTCCATAACACACAACCTTCCTGTTTTTCAAAACTTATTTTTATTTATACATATTTTACACGGTATAAAGTACATACATATACAGGGTGTCTTATAAAAACAGACGAGTCCGTGCCGCCTTCATTTATAGGCAGATTTTAATAATTGAAACGGAAAATTAAATGGCTGGATGTAGGCTATAAAATGAACTGATGAAATTATTTATAGCCCTTAGATAGATAGATATATAGATATATTTTATTCAGTTTCCAGTGGCGCGTGAATTTAAAATTAAATACATATACATATGTAAACACATATTACATATTCATCACATAACTAATCACAACACAACAAATAACTACATATCATAAAATCTTGGATAGACTATCAAATGTTAAAAACAAACTAAGTGGACGTATTTATCCTATCTTGAATATTACATCGATGCTGCATCCAGAGCCTTTATTGAAAAAAATCGTCAATTGAGTAGTAGCATTTGTTTGCCAGTAACTCTTTCATGCTTGCCCAAAACTTGATCAGCGAGAACCACCTCCACTCCTCGGGTAATGTATTATACACTTTAATGCCTATACGTATGTGTGAGTTAATATTTCGGTGCCCTAGCGCCACCTAGCGGATTCCGAGTGAAGTAACCGCGCGTCTCAGCGTTTGTTTGAAATCTCCCAACATTGCTGTGTACATACGATGCGACAAAACAACAAAATATCCTCTGCACGATTACCTAGGTGACAAGTTATTAATAATTCGAATCGCTTTTTTTATGAAGTGGTACTTCTTTTAAGTTTGAATTTGTACCCCAGAAAAGTAAACCGTAACTCGTTAACCGTAACGTGTTCATGTCGCACGTTCTTTTCATTTTTCTTCATATAGAGATTTATTAAGTTTCGACGTAACCGAGTGTAGGTGCAGTTTCCAATTTATTCCGCTATCTAACCATACTCCCAGTAGTTTACAACTCTCCACACTATCTACATCAACGGAGTTCACAGCCACCTGCATGTGGCTAGAATTCGATTCAAATACCAACAATTTGGTTTTCTCCATATTAAGGATTAGTTTGTTATTGGTAAACCAGTGTATTAATTGTTTTAACACAATTTCACAATTATGCAATAGCTCCAATCTCGTGTTACCTTTCACAGTTACCGTTGTGTCGTCCGCAAAAAAAGCGACGCTACCAGACACAGGCGTAGGCAGATCATTAATAAATAGAATAAATAGCAGTGGGGCCAAAATAGAACCTTGTGGGACTATCACACTACCCTCTTAAACGTTTTAAGGTTCTGGGGCAAACTGTTTTTTATTAGACTATACTGCCGAGTTTATAACATATGTATTGGCAATTCTCCAAAAAAGGGATATATTTAGGTTAGATTAAATACTAAGAAAGCACATAATAAATGAAAGAAAGGTAGCACATATGATTATAATTATTAAAAAAAATTATATCTATTTGGGGTTTTGAAAATTACAAAAACCATATTATGAAAACGTAAAATGAAATAAAGGAATGTGGACAGAAATATAACACACCATCATTACTCAAAAAATAAACAATTAAAATTTAGAAGAATATGGTCAAAAAGGAATTACAAAACAAGTACTTAAAACGATTTATCGATTTATGTCCCTCATCAGTGTACGACGAAGAGATGCCTGTTACTCGTTCGGTACGCCGTATCATCAACTTCACCTTAGAATATCTATAGTAAAACTCCAGAGACCCCTAACGCCCAACCGTGTATTCGAGGCGTAATCTTCAAGCAGTAGCTAAGCTACCAGTCCGTATAAATATGTGTTAGCGTTTGATCCTTATTAGCATCGATATGACAAAATCTTAAAACGATTTCTGCCAATATTCGGCAAGTAATGATGATTGAAGTACATAAATATATTAAAAATACATAAATATACTTTCTGGTTCACACAACACATCCGATTGTGCAGCAGCAGACACTCTCACGGACAGGCAGCTGTTTCTGGCTACTATCCCTCATCAGTGTACGACGGAGGGGTGCTTGTTGCTCGTTTGGTACGTCGTAATGTCAACTTCACGTTAGAATGTCTCTATAGTAAAACTCCAGAATAAATTGATAAATTCAGGAATACGTATTGTCATGATGCAATGATAATGAGAATCCACCTATTACCGAAACACGTATTCCGAATTGTGAGGTGAGGAGTGATCCGATAAATTTACTATGCTGTCCCAAAGTCCTTATAACCTTTGGTTAATAAAAAGTTTTTTATACCTATCCGACATTTTCCAAACTGGTTGGTGCAAAAGAAGGGGCGAATAATTTAACAGAAATGTAATTTTTATACCATGACATAAATAGAAAATGTACATATAAATAAACTTAAAAACACATGCTTCACAGAGCAGCTTCTGTGTCAAAAAATATGGAAACTTAACATCATTTTTACGAAACTTAAACTACATAAATACATAGTCCTTTAAAGGTTAGGTTATGTTGTTTGCATAGATAAGAGATTACATTTTTTTCTTGATAAAGATCATAATGAAGAGGGAAATTTGTTTATGAACGATAACTTTATTATTAAACTTACTTCTTTGATTGAAATTTTTGGAAAATTGTGTGTTTTGAATAATTTCCAAGACCATATATGCATTTTTGATTCAAAAAAACAAAAACTTTCTTGCTTCACGTCCTTTCTGATGCATTTATCCACTAGTTCATGGATTGATATATGCGCATGTCCCCTTCATGTACTGATACATGAACTTGTCGAAAATAAATATCTGTTAGAACGGATTTTGTTAGCTAATGTAGTAACCTAGACTCCACAGCTGGCGCTACAATCGGTTATACTCTAGTCCATCGATAGCATTGTTTAATTACCCTCTTGCTAACGATAGTTGACGCAACATAAATATATAAATTTCACGTATTTACGAATATTTACCCACCCATTACTATTAATAAAACAATTTTGTTTGATGTTAAATGCAAGAGCACTTCTTTGCGAATTAGATAATTCTTAAATGCGCATGCGCTAGCAAATCCTCCATACCGATCCATAGCATCGTTCGGTGGACGAATTTGGCAATCCGCCGACTCGCCATACTCTCATTGGAACAAATCCGTGACATCGTATGGGTGTTTTTTGGAACGTATTGTGTGCATTGTGCATACGGCTGACCTTCATCTGACGATCAGCGGACTTGAAGGAACAAAGCTAAAGTAAAAACATTTATAGAAAAATAGAGCTAGGGAAATCAAATTTACAGAAGAAATTGTTGGGCATGTTTCTACTTTTAAACGATTTCTGCGCTAAAATTATATTGAAGTAAACAAAAATCTATTTGCTGAACGCTTGGATGGTTTGCCAATGTATCTTGATTTTTGAACGAATTTGAGTTATCAGCATTTTGCAATTCAAATTTAGCTGGGTTGAAGTAAACACTTCGTCAATCAAGGTAGTGCAAGTATTCATAACATCTTGTTTATATGAAACGTGATTTTCTACATTAGCTGCAATGAAATCCAAATATCGAGTCAGTTTAGTAGTGGAAAAGCAGCTGCGATTAACATTTTCCTCAGTGACACTTTGTGCAAATGCATCCATCACATTAAAAACAAATTATGTAATTTCAAAATAAATATGTATGTATAGAAGAACCTTGTTATGGTTTTTGTTTAGTAAGTACCGTTTTAATATAAAGAGAACGCAAGTGCAATTTTTTCAACAATTATATTTTTATAAGAAAGCCTGTACCTTAATCTACTTTTCCACATTATTTCCTCCCACTAATGTTAAGGCATTTATCGTATCGTACATCCAGCTTCTGAGTTCCACCCTCATAGAAATCTGCCGCTTGATTTGCCAACCACCGCAGCACGGCCGTTTTGACGTCATCGTCGTGGCGTTGACCGCCTAGATGCTTTTCAAGTGAAGGAACAAGTAAACTATCTGTTTTCTCAAACTTTTGTATTAACTTCGGTAATGACCGACGGTCGCTCACTAGGCTCATCATGAATTTAGTACGGCTAAATGCTCTAACCCATTTTCGTACCATTCCCTCGCTCATAATTTTTTCTTCATACACTTTACCAATCTGCCGATGAATTTCGGCTGCTTCCACGCCTTTTGCATGCAACGAATCATAGCGCATATGTCACAATCGACGGGATTTTCAATTATCTGAGGCATTTTAAATACGCACAAATAAACCTAAACGCAAACGAATGCTTCCGTACTGGCTTCTTTGACTAAGCAATAGATGTAGGTACATGCCACACGTGCGCGAAGGCGACCTCAGCGCTGCAGTTGTCATATTTAAAACGGTGTCTTCTAAAAACATGCCTCATACTTTTTTTTTTAATTTTTTGTATGAATACATATTTAACCAGTTTTTTACCATTTCAAAAATGTTTCTGTGTTTATTTATTTTCTATTTTTATTTTATAAAATAAAGAGGAGGGGAGGGGCCAACATTACATTTTTTAAGGAGGACGTAGTAACAAAATTTTTAAAACCACTGCTATTAGTATATATATTAATAGCTTACGTATTATTGTCTTGTGAGGTATCTGATTATTTATGATTACTCTCTTCAAAGCAAATGCGGTATTGTCCACCTTTGCCAAGATACTTGTTATCACTATTTTTTGTATGTAACTTTCTGACCCATGTTAAATCATTATTATTACCATTAATAGAGATCTTTAATTCGAATTTTTCATTTAGGGCTCCCTGCTAAAGCAATAACAAACGACGACGCGGATCACTTGCTGTTCTGCTTGCGTGTTCTTTCGGACCATTCACCAACCATCATTGATATATTCAACATGCAGTGCCGCTCCGCATTAAGCGACATGCTAGTTGCAAACGAGGCGGAAGAAGCTGCTATTCTGAAGCTCAAAGAAAAGCCCAGCAACAAAATCCAAGCCGACGATCCGATTATCTTCCTACAGTTGCAACCAGATCGGTCTAGTGAACTTGGAGAGAATGTTTTTGAAATGTCTTTATCGCAAGCATTAGTCGGCGGAAGACCTGGAGCTTCGGAATTAACTTCCATCAATAAACTAAACAAAGTCACTCAACTAACCGGATTTTCAGATCCAGTATATGCCGAGGCATACGTTCATGTTAATCAGTACGATATAGTTTTGGATGTGCTGATAGTAAACCAGACTAGTGACACTTTACAAAATTGTACTTTAGAAATAGCGACTTTAGGTGACTTGAAGTTGGTGGAAAAACCGCAACCCATTGTATTAGCACCGAACGATTTCTGCAACATCAAAGCGAACGTTAAAGTCGCCTCGACAGAAAACGGTATTATCTTCGGTAATATCGTGTATGACATAACCGGGGCCGCATCAGATAGGAATGTGGTAGTTTTGAACGACATCCACATCGACATAATGGATTATATAGTACCCGCGTCGTGCACGGATATTGAATTCAGGAGAATGTGGGCGGAATTCGAGTGGGAAAACAAAGTGACGGTGAACACGACGGTTACGGATTTGTTCGAATATCTAAAACAGCTTTTGAAATGGACCAATATGAAATGTCTTACACCGGAAAAGGCGCTATCGGGTCAATGCGGCTTTATGGCGGCAAATATGTATGCGAAATCGATTTTTGGCGAGGATGCTTTAGCGAATTTGTGCATCGAGAAACCATTCAATAAACCAGATGCTGCCGTAACCGGCCACGTACGGGTCAGAGCTAAAAGTCAGGTAAGTTACGTGAGATTTTACACTACCTACTACTAAATACAAAAAAGACCCTCATCCTAAAGTATAGTCTATTTACGATAACAGACGAGATACGTAATAATTAGAGAAATCAGAATTATCAACCTATAATCCTAAATGTCCCAATGTGTGAGCTATCTGAGCCAACGAATTGTGAATTTTTAATCTGTACGGTTGCATGTTCTTAATTCATTTTTGAATAACCTAACCTATAATATGACAGGTGACAAATCAATGTTTTGAGTAGATGTAAACAAAACTTTGACAACATTAGTTGCATAATACGTTATCAGTTTTGTTATAACGTATCATTAAGTGCAATTTTTTAATTTTCTACCTTAAATTTGACGTCCATCAAAATTCAAATTTGCAACATCCTTCTTCCTTTAGTATAAATGGTAATCATCAAAATTCCTTGGCATTGTTCTGTTTTTTTTAGGTCTCATTTTTTTTTTTTCACTTTTATCTTCGAAATTATTCCTTAAACTTTCTTCTACAATGTGATTATCTTTATTCTCATCGAAAGTAGGTTCTTTTTTTCCTTTATTGTAACTGGTGTTTTGCCATTCTTCTTTACTATCGCCGCTACCAACTAATTCCTTTTCTGTAATTCCTGCCTCGACTGGTAGAATATTCGGTCTAATATATATTCTACTTCTCCTATATTTGCCTCCATTCGTCGTGACAATATAAGAGTTGTCGTCTACCTCATTTGCTATATATCCTTGAGTCCAAACTGAACGTTATTCCGGTTTCAACTGTGTAACAACCGATTCTCCTATTTTTAATTTTGGTAAATACCGACTATACTTATCATAAAACTGTGTAGATTTATTTTCTATTTGTCTCTATACCTAATGTTACATTATCTACTATTTTCGGTGTAAGATTGTTTGAGAAACAAGGTTCTCGTGTCCCTAGAAAATAGTCTATGGACGGGACTTGAGTTTATTTTTTCGACGTATTTCTCCTATGGACACAAATCTTCCTTTTTTGTCATTCGCTTCGCAATCTTAACCGCGGATTCAGCTTTTCCATTGCCTCTAGGATGATGTGGGGATGAAAATACCTGTTCTATATCCCATCTATTACAAAACTCTTTAAACTCATTACTACTAAAATTGGTTCCATTATCTGTGCAGATCCTTGCAGGTATCCCATGTCTACTAAAGTTTATTTTACAACATTTGATCAACGACTTCAGGGTTAAATCTTTTAAAATGTCGGTGACTAAAGAGTTTCTTGGTTTACCCTTATAGTTTGTCATTAGCACGTACATAGAAACATATTGAAACGGATAGGTAAGAATATCATGAGAACTCATAGCTGATCTTTTCGCTTTATTTGTGATTTGCGTAATCGTCCCAGGCCAAAATAGATTATTTTTCGGCAATTTTAACATTGCCTCAATTACATTATGACTCGCATTAACTTTTTCAGTTAAAATAGCTCTTAAACTATAGGGTACTATATAACATCCTATCGTTCCTGTAAATTTTTCCGTTATGTATGGAAGGTTCGTGTCTGTAGTGGAAATAAGACTTTACCTCATCAGGTAGTTGTGTCATATAGTGTGGCCATCCTGTAATATATTTCTTAATCATTAGAAAGCTTTACTAGTCTCTTTTTTAATGTTTTGCATCCGTCGACTTGTTCCCTGTGACTTTAATGGTAATGGTAAACGCAAATATTTTTTGAATTTAATGTGACTCTTAACCACGGCCTCCTCAATATAATATATACTTTCAGTGTAACCGGCCTTACGTATCTTTAGTTCGGGCCATTATTTTTGTTTCATAGAGAGCGGCACTTTACGGTGTCTTTTGTATAGTTAAGGAAATATGTATCGAGAAAGTTCTCTAGCGGATAGGCACCACAAATTACAACAAACGTAGGGGAATGTTCTCCTTCTCACAATAGCAATCATATTGTATAAGGAACATATTGGGCATAAGTATGGAAATTTGAACCAAACAAATAAAATAGACATATTCTCGGTTCACCTTGCCGGCGCAACTATTTAACTAGTGAAAAACTTAAACAAAATTCAGTATCTTTCGATGCAAAATATACGCAAAATATAGACTGATATAGACATTGGGAAACTGAACTACGTCATACGCCCCTCTTTCGTTTCTCTCCCTTCACCAGCAAACCCACTTGGATCGGGCAGCCTGTGTAAGTGTACAACCTTGGTGGGTTAGGACAAGTATTATATAAATTCATCTAATCTATTCATATATGGTTGGGGCATGTTATAAATGTTATATTAATAGTAAATAGTGCTAATATAAAAAAGCATGTTTCCAAAATTAAAAATTACAATGATTGATGTAGAACTACTAACCCAAGGTGCAAAATTACCTGTACTTTGTACAATAAAAAAATTACCTAATGATTTTAATGATCAAAAGGATAGATATTTTTAATTTAATAATAATACCTTTATTCCGTAATGTCCATAGTGCATAGGAATAACACAAAATTTAAAAAGTAAACAGAGTATAACTAACAAAACACATATTCTATATGAAAACAAATTTCAAAACACCCAAGATGTTATGAAAAAGTCATTGCCGTGTAACACGTATGATTGGCTACGTATATAGAGATAGAGAAAATCCCTTAATCTTCAGACAATAATTAAGGTTGTCGAACAATTTAAAATTCTCAAAATAAACGCGCGAAATTTCAAATTGGAGGCAAAAACAAAATTATGAATACAACCAACATTACCGTTAACACTGACAACATGATTGCATAATGGGCATAATACGAACCTAAGTTAATTTTAGGCATATTTTGGTGCGGCTGTTTTCAGTACATCTTCACTGTTTATTTATGTTTTTTTTTTCAGGGCATGGCACTTAGTTTAGGGGATAAGATCAACTCATCGCAGAAAGGGCACATAAAAGCAACTGCTGCTTAAAACCGACGAATTATCTTGTATTTATATAATGTAATGGTACTAGATACATATTATCATATAACAATTGTAGATTTTTAAGTTAATAATATAATATATTGGTAACATTGTCTACTTGATTTCTCCAATTTTTTTCCGTAACTCCGTCGGTAATACTGTTTCAGGATAATTACTATAGGAACTGATTTGCGGTATTGAATTTCTTTTACATTATTAGATCTCTCTAATCTTAATATAATGGGTGTTCAGCAACTAGCATTATTTGAATAGCTGGATCGGAAATCGTTTTTTTTTTATCTGACAGCGAAGTATTACAAACACTAAACTAAAATATTAGAAATATACTTTTTACAATTATATTCAATTTATGATAAGATTAATGTTGTTGTAAGATAAACTTCTTCCGGGTTTGGAACGTGTCATATTAGAGGTAGAGGATTTTGACGTTTCGTCAAATCATAAGAAGGTTCTTCAGGAGAAGAGATAGAAAGTTGGCATTCATCGTGAAAACTACGCCAGAGGCAAAACCAACCAGGTGGAAGAGAGAAATGAGACGAAGGCGACCTTTGACGTGGTTTACACGTTGAGTTACCGTGTTAATAGTAACTCAACGTGTAAACCACGTCAGAGGCGAAACTATCCAAGTAGAAGAAAGAGGAATGAAAGAGAGAACCCTAAGTTAACACGGTAGCTCAACGTGTAAACCACGCCAGAGGCGAAACTAACCAAGTGGAGAATAATCGATCTAGGCGGGAATCGCAACGGCCAATGACAGACTTCCACATGTCGGTGACCTGATAACTTGTGCCCCGATTGTTGTTACTAAGGTGTTTCATGATTTCAATCGACTCCCTTACTTTTCTTTTAAAATAGACAGAGGATGTGCACAACAAAGGCGTTTCATTGGATAATATTTTGTGCTCAGTCTAGATGATGTTCGGCTAAGGCCGAATTTGACGATAGTCCCGTTTTAATACACCGCTCGCGCTCGGATGCAGAGGCACATTGGTGCAACCAATGTAAACGATACCACAGAAACAAGAAATTTTGTAGACGCCTTTAATAGTAGGGAGAATTTGTCCTTCGGAGAAGGAAGAATGTTCGCGACCTTTGAGGAGGAATTGAAAACTCTCTTAATATTTTGTTAGCTTAAGATCTTACCAATCTTGTCTGCCACCTTGTGGATATAAGAAAGATAAGCAACCATTCTGTCGGTCGTGTTATTGCTATTGGCTAGTTTATTGATTGGATAAGGTACCTATTGATGACTTTGTTTATATCCTTGTTTTGAAAGCCATTGTTGACGAGTGTTCCGTACATGACGTAGCTCAATCTGAAAATTATTTCCAGATGTTTCTTTTTGTTCGAGATGAAATTTGATTATATAAGGAGCCGTTTGAAAAAGTTTATTATCCGACAAATGAACAAATGGAAAAAAACCAAATGTCTAGTAACATCCAAAGAACCGGTAAGATGCAAGCTGGAGGTTGGTCAAAAGATGTTCAAACAAGTAAATCAGTTTAAATATTTGGGCGCTGATATAACAAGCTCTGGATATCTAGATAGTGAAATCCGAGGAAAAATGAAAGCATCGCGAACATCAGGCTGCTTAAGAGACATTGTATGGAGGAACAAATAGCTTAGAATGGAAAGCAAAACGAGAGTGTACAAATCAGCAATAAGGCCCATAATGACATACGAATACAAGACCAGATACCTCCAAGACAGCAAATGATGCGATCAGTAGAAATGGAAATAATAATGAGCATAAATGGAAAAACACTGCTTGACAGAATCAGGAGTGAAGACCTACGGCAATACAGCGGAATACAGGACGTGGAAAAATGGATAAGAAAACGTAGAAAATGTTGGAACAAACACATAAGCAGAATGGGCGATGATAAGACTGGTGAAAATAAATAACCCCGTTGGAAAAAGAAATCAGGGCAGGCCATCGAAACGCTGGAAGGAATGCTCCGAGGAGGCATGGAAGAAAACAGGCAGTAGCCTACCTACCACGTGTAGAAAGAAAGGGAAGGAAGGAAGAATTCAACAAAGAAAAAAAAAGGTTTAGAAGGTAAATATTTAACATTTTATTTATATAAGTTTAGTAAGACATTATTCTCTATAATCTAGGTCACTACAATTTACTTTTTATGTATAATATTATAAAGGCAAAATATGTATTCCTATATATGTATATGTATTAGTAAAACACTAAGAAAAATCTCACAAATGTATAAGTAGTCTTCAAATTTTAGACAACAGGTTTACCGTCAAAAACAGCCAGTATCGTTACCGCATCTTCATGTATGACTTTCTGAACTGAACTGTAAATAAATTATAAATACCTGTCTAAAAGTGCATTGAAATCGTTAATATCTTTAATTTTATTTAAAAAAAATGAATTAAATTCAAAGTTCCTCATTATCTATAATTCGCGATAAAATAATACAGCTGTCATATAATATGGACCTTAATTCACATTTAACATTTGTAAAGACAATTTCAAGCCCTGTCGTAAATGACGTTTACCATGGATGTGTTCACTTTTAAAATATTAAGTGATGGAAGGTGTTATTCACGTTCGTAAATAACGTCGTTTTGAACCGTATCAAAACCAAAAGCGTTCGTTTTTAACATCAGATTACTCTGATCGTAATCCAAACGGTCCATGTTTTTTGGCCGACGATCGGCACTGTGACAAAACATAACCTAAGTTTGGTACACGTTATGTTATTTGCCATTGTAATTCTGCATATTCGTCAAGAAACGAACTTGACATAAATCACGACAAAACAGGCACAACCACAACAAATAATAATGATTGCAGATGACAGCAAATTCGTTCCGTTCGTTATTGTACTCTAACTTAATCTAATTCAATCTACAGATTTTAAACGCGAACGCATCCCATTTTGACAATTACCTAGGTATTTGTATTTCAAAACCAGAAACATATATCTTAACCATTATTTGTAATAATTATTATTAAACATTCCCAGGCATTGCTAAAATCGCCCATGATATTAGTACAGGGTAAACGATGAGCCAAGTAAAAACATCTCCCACCAAATCTCCTCTAGTACTATAGACATGCAAGATACTGTAAGAGGCGTGCCTCAATAGAGACTTACAACTGCAATTTGGTGAAAACTAGTTTTGCGTTCCCAATCTAATATGACTGAACAATACTTATATCGGATACTATTGCACGAAATAGGAATCACGGATACGAATGACGCAATGGGTACTTCTACTAGCTGCTTCTGGTCGATTTATATTTATTAATATATGTACTAAGATATCCATTAAATATTTAGAGGAAAATTACAGATATTATTCAATGTTATTTTGAAATAAAACTTACGTTATATACGTGAGAGATTATGAAATTATAATGTGCGATTAGACAATAGATGTTCATAAAATATTAAGACTTAAAACCGTTATTATCCCTTAAAAAAAGAAATAAAACGATGTATTTATACAATACACATATCTACTAGTTACACGAATAACGTAACATCAAGTACGAGATATACGACAAAGAAAATGTGCCGTTAACATTTCCTCTAAAATTTTAAATAGACTCGTCACTTAATCAACACTACATACTACGATCCACAATTTTAGAATACATTTTATGATTTCAACACTTATTTTAACATCCATATATCATTATTACTATTATCATTAAAAAGGATCTTGTCTCTAATTTCATAATTTCTCTTTAGAAATACTGAATCCTGTTTAAATAAAATATAATACTATTTAAGAAGAATTGTTAATTATTTACGCGCCACCGTTAGTTTCTAAAATGACCGACTACAAGCCTTCGTTATTAAGAGAAGTAACATATTTTAAAATGTGAATAATATCAGATGTTTTTCGATGCTTAAATTAGAAAAATCAATAAGTACAAAGACGATATTATGCAGGATGCTTAAAAAAAACATCGAGATAATTTACGAATGTCCAAAGAAACAAAATGATCTGAACATGAAGGAATAAATTAGAATATCAACTGTTTCTGAGGTAGAGTAGATTCTGTATTTTTGCTTAACCTTTTTTACTTCCATTTTACTTGTAAATTAGTTTCTAATGCAAAATAATCACTGTGTTATTTTATTATTTTTCTTTTCTTAATTTTAGTAAATGTAATTCAAACTATTTTCTTGACCGTGCCGATTTGGATTTCGTATGTTACGGAATAAATTAACAAAAGAAATAATTATTTTGAAAAAATATCCCAGAAGCTAACAGTACGTACAATACCAAGGGGAAACAAAAAAGGACTTCTACCATATCTCTGAAACTTTCGCACTGTGCTCATTACATTTTTACTTCTTTTAAAGTGTATAAATAAAAAAATGAGTTAATGGGTTGCAAAATAAGAATTACCGTCCCTATTTGAGTTTTAATACTGATAACTGTTTCTGTTTGGACTGTGTAAACAATATTAAAAGAACAATGGGTTAAAGCTTGTCGCTGGGTGTTCTTAAATGGATATAAATTTCTTTACTGCTTATTATTAGAATCATATCTATATATTACCAATACGGTAGATGCAATTGTGGTAAATTGTATTATGGTATTTTATGTATTGTGTATTAAAATTAAACAAAACAATCTATCGCGAAAAAAATACATTTTCCAAATACTGATACTTGGTAATTCTTATAAAAAGTATACATATGCTTTACGTCAAATTAATAAAACTCGCCAATCAAGATAAAAATGATTGTTGCATTTGAAGCAAATAAAGTAACATTTATCATTACTTTAAAAAAAGAATTGTACATTGGCACTAATATTTTCTTAAAATCAAATTATAACAATCACAGTGAATTAAAATCGTGTATAATAATATTACAGTAAAGCTTCGCTAATCCGGATTCCAATAATCCGTATTTCCCGGTAATCCGGACGAAATTGAAATATAGCACATTTACACTATAAGCTGCGTTCGTTTATTTGTTCTGGATTTGGAGCAGTGCAGACCAGGTGCGGATCTAGGAACGTTAAAAGAGTGAATAGTGTATGTTGGTGTAGTTTATATTCGAACGGTTGTAGAACCTTTTTTGTTCTTATCATAACCTTAATAACTTATTCAAACACTGATAGCGCTATAACACTGAGCAAAACGTATGTAAAACACCAAAAGGCAAATGAAAGGACATTAAATATGAATATTTTATGTATTATTTTTTCTTTCTTAAAATTTTACAAAAAAGGGAGGTTATAACCGGCTCTATTACTCTATAAACCCTACATCTCCCACTCGGTGTTTATGGAGCGTCGTGGAGTGTGTTCCATTCACTCCACTCCTAATTTTTCGAACGATTGAAAAAGCAATCTATTAGCTCCGTTTGTAATAAACGAGCGCCAAAATACAAATAGTTCTCGTAGAACGAATAAACGAACGCAGCTTATGTATCCCTTAATGCGGATTACCTACGATTCCGTAATCCAGATCATCCATTGCCCAGTTTGCAATGTACGTCGCACCGCAACCGCGCGTAAGACGGTGATTCCCCTGATAGTTAAAAAGCATCATGGCGCCAAAGAGACCGCACGAAATATTAACTCTAGCGGAAAAACATAAGATATTACAAAAATTACGGCGTGGGTTAGTGAAAGAGTGTTGGCTGATAAATGTCGACCATTTCGGATATTAAAAAGAAATCTGAACAAATAACGAGGTATGTATGTTCGCATGAATATCTGCATTAATTTATTAACGTTATGGTCGTCGGAAACTATTTTTCTGCACCTGGCCGTAAGAAAACTTTAGGAAAAAATGAGAAAACCCAAGAATGGAAACTGAATTGTATAGCTGGTTTCTTCAACAACGCGAAAGACATGTAACTATTACATTTTAAGAGAAAAAGCGATACAACTTTCCGCAAAATATTACGGCGATAACAAGTTCAACGCAAGCCGAGGTTGGTTAAATAAATTTAAGAAGAGACATGGTATTCGTTATCTCAAAGTTAGTGGGGAGAAATTCGATTCAGATGTTATCAAACCGTTTCTTCAAAAATTAGCGAACCAAGATGCATTTGCAGCCGAATTAGATTTAGAACGCAAACAAATCTGCATTGTTCTGAAAATTATTGCCAAATCGTACAGTGGTTCATTCAAAAGAAAGAACGTAAAATGTCTAATGAAATGATACCCTTCCTTCCCTGTGCAAATGGTGATGGCTCACACAAACTAAAAATGACGATTATTGGCAAATCATATCACGTTACCAAGAATGCATGGATGACGTCAGCTTTATTCGTCAAATGGTTTCGCGAGTCTTTTGTCGAACAAGTGAGAACATTTCAGAAAGACAATAATATGATTGGCAAAACACTTTTATTAATTGATAATGCCCCTTGTCATGCAACAAAGACGCAATTGATCAGTGATGATGGAAACAATGTTCCTGCCGCCTAATTGCACTCTCCTCATCCAACCGATGGATCAAAATGCCATTCAACTGATTAAAATGTATTACCGCAAAAGTCTCTTGGTCCATGTTTTGTCTTTTGAAGAAAGCGGCATATCTGACACTATAAAAAATACGAATTGAAAGGAGGCTGTGTTTCCGCTAGCTAGTTCTTGGCACAAAGTGACTCCTGACGCAATTCACAAATGTTGGCACAAAATATTTTTTATTCAGACAATGATGCGTCAGACTGATTGGGATTCTGAAGATCTGGTTCCACCGTCTCTACTTAAATAAAGACGTGAATCAGTCAGTGATGAGCATAGTGAAATTGTCGAAATTAACAATATGCTTCAGAACGTTACCACTGAGAATAATCGACTGACGGAATCAGAGATCTGTGAATGAATAGATGGCGATGAATAGCATTTACCGTTGCATAGTGATGAGAGCGACCCGAGAGGAAGTTGTAAGGATTGATCCAAAACATGATGAGGAAATTCATTGTTTCAGTACATGCATACAGTGAGTTGAGGAGAATGGAACTGAATTAAATACCTTGTCCATACTAATGATGAATGATGCGAGACGCGCAATGCAAGCCAAGCAGTGCAGTATTAACAAACAAAACTTACCGAATTTTTTAAATCTTAATTTTATAAATTTTGTTTTTTGCCTTATATTATCCTTACTTTTTATTGACATAATATTTTAGTTTATATTTAGAATTACGGGTATTCGTCTTTCGTAATATTTTCTATATGTTAGTTCGTATTTTGAGTTTATAAATCGCTACAATACAAATTTTGGGTATTCTTCTTTTAACTTTTAAAAAGGTTTTCGATCATCCGGATGTTTCACTATTATGGATTGCCTCGGTTTTAATTGATTCGGATTAGAGAAGCTTTACTGTATTTAAAATTGCATTAAAATAAATATTGAGTATATGATCTAAAATCTCCTCGTAAAAACTTCACTACAATAATCAGTTATATCAATATAAATAAGAGGCACTAGATTCTGAAACATGTCCTCCTCAACAAGCTAAGGATGATATACCTGAGTATTTGAAAGCGTAAGTTTATTTATACGTTACATTATTACATAATCACTGTAATTAACCTCTGAAATAATGTTGAAATATATGTATACACATTTATATATAATATACATAAGAGAAAGAGTATGAAAAATATATATACCTACATCACAAATATATGTGCGTATAATGAAGACTACCGAAAAGCTACAATATGCAAATTCAAATACTATGTATGTATTTACATTTTTAATATCAAATGTTGTTTGTCGAAAAAAATATATGTTTCGTATTATATGTAGTTGCGTTTGTATATTTTTAAACTATAGTATAATAGTTGTCAAAGATATCGTTTTGCTATCTTAATAAGATACCGTCAGTTTCGGCAATAAATGAAATAAAAGCACTAGTAGAACCAGAAAAATTATCGAAATAAACTCGCAAACATAAGATAAAACTTCAATCGACACTCTTTTCTAGACATTCACACAAATTGTTCCTAACCATTACTTAATATGACTTATTATCTTAGAAACAATGATAGTCTCGATTTAGATTCCGTTGCCACACTATCACACTTCACAAGGAAATCATGTGCAAAGCTAAGCTTTTCCACAAAGAAAAGAATATTGTCTCCTAATTTAAAGTATAGCACAACGAATTTTGGAGCCCCGACCATGTACTGATGGAAACTTGTGCGATCGCTTTCCCCTACTATTTTTATCCTTACGTATTTCTCTTACTAATGTGTAGAAAGCGTCGTCCACGCCCATTCTTGTCTTGGCCGATGTTTCTACGAATGGGATACCATACTGCTTTGCAATCTGAAAATATAAAGAACTCATACCATGTCTTTGTATTGATATATTGAGTACTATGATATCCTACAGATATATCACAGAATTGGTTTAGTAAATAAAATATTTAGTCTGTTTATAAAAGCAAAAGTAATTCATTTATTCAAAACAAACATCCTCCTGATGCTAAATCTATTAAATTATGGTAACATAAATAAATCAATACATTAACTTTAAACTTGCAACCAATTCTACCACATTCTACAGCAACAACGAAATATAACTTGTAAAATATATTGAATTTAAAAAAAATCATAACCTATAAAGCATAAGTTTGGCACAGCCAAATTTTCTTACCTCCCTTGCTTGCCCCATGTCTACTGCCCAAGCTGAAAGATCACATTTGTTACCCACTAACACCATTGGTACCTCTTCCGCATCCTTTACCCGTTTAATTTGTTCCCTGTATGAGCTAATATCCTCGAAACTTTTGGCAGAATTGACTGCGAATACTAAAAGGAAACCTTCTCCCGTTCGCATATATTGGTCTCGCATCGCGCTGTACTCCTCTTGTCCGGCCGTATCCAATATATCCAGCAAACATGTTTCCCCATCTATAACCACTTGCTTTCGATATGAATCTTCTATAGTAGGGTCGTACTCATCCACAAAATGATTTTGTATTAGTTGAATAGTTAACGCCGACTTTCCAACACCTCCGGCACCCACCACCACTAATTTATACTCAGTCATTTTAAAGAAATCTCCACAGAAACCCACGGTAATGCTGAGAAATTAGAAAGGGGGTGGTTGATACAATTTCCTCGCACTCTCTCCCGTTTCCTTATCACAGCATACTAAACGTATTAATCACTTTACACTTGAGAAACCAAGCAATTAAGGGCATTTATACACGTTTAATTGGATATTTTAATTAATATCAGCGGACGAAGAAACAACAGTAACAAAAGTGTTAGCAAATCTGAAAAACTGTCAAAATCATTATGACCAACATCATTTTCATCCACCCATGTCAATACCCGGATTATAAAATTTAGTTGTGCGCATTGTAGTTATTCATTTTAAGATAAATTTATCATACGGTCCCCTCATATAATATTATATTATCGACCTTTAATAATCTATGTATATACAATATGCAAAAATACTTGAATTTTTATTCAATATTTAAATTTGAAGTAATTGTAATACACAGTGATCAATTTCGATTGGTTGATGTTGGTACCAAGAAATCCCTAACTTTTGTCGATTGGCTACGCCATTTGGAATTTGCCTTTATCGCCCTTAATATTATTTTTGCTTCGTTCTTGTACTTAAGTAAATATGAACTTATATTCTTTTGAGCCGATTACACTTCAATACCATAATTTTCCACCTACGGCATCTTATACATTATTATTTATTTGCTCTATCTTAAAATAAAAATCAGACTGCAATAGACAGCAAAAACATAAAATGAAAGTTTACTTTTCATTATAAAGACGAAATAGATTACAAATAGTCACAGCTGGATAGAAATAACTATTTTTCTGTTTTTCAGTGTAAAACCGGCTTTGCACGTGCACTATGCATAATCATCACGTGATCACTCCATCTGTTCAAAGAGTTGAGATTGACCATTGTGTACATATTTATTATTCATCATACGGTGGCAATTTTTAGTTTCCAAAAAAACTAAATTTTCATAAATGGTATTTCGCAATCAATACAATTTAATACGATTCTAAATAATTTAGGTTTCCAAAATCAAATCTTATGATCATAAACCTTTCATTAAACAAAGCCAACCAAACAACATTCCCGATTTTAGATTATAAGATTGGCTACACTGCATTTTGTAACAGAGCAGGATGAGTAACAGAATTTTTCTAAAATCACTAGAATTTTATGATTTGACAAGTGTATAAAGAGTTGAAAACATATCAAGTGTTATCCAAGTGTTGCGAATAATTAAGAGTAAATTAATGTTAAAATATTTGTTAAATCAAAATGTACACTTGTCATTATTAAGTATTCGGTCATAAGTAGATTTATGTTAATATTGGTAAGGCGATCTTTGTTATTTTATGATTCATTATCCTTGAGAGATATTAATTTGTTCTTTTCTTAAAGGAAATTAAAATGTCTTACAGACAAGGTCAGGAGCAACAGCCCAGTTATGTGGATGGAGTAAAAGTTAAAATTTCCGAAAGATACAAACCACCGCCTAAAATTACATTGCCTACATCTTACTCTCAGAGATTATCCTTAAATAATCAAATTCGAGACAATATAAGGAAATACGATTTTTCTTTTGAGAAAAACGTGAAAGAGTGTATGAAAGCTTTGCGGGAAACGAAACTTGCAACTGCAAATCAGCGTAAGGCGCTGCTCGAGAAAATAAGAGAGGCTAGGGAAAAGCAGACAGCCGATAAACTAAAGCAAGAACAGGAATATCAAAGTGACACAAACATTCGAAATGAGGAAGCAATATATGTTTTAAATAATGACGACAGAATAAATGTAAATAGTCTTTCTACGTATACATCAAATGCTGGTGTGCTAATTCCTACTCAGGTTCCAACAATGTACACAAATATGCTTACCCCAACACCCCTTTCAGATGCAAATACTCAGTCATATTCTCATCAAGATATTGATAAAAGTCCATTTAATATATCAGATTTTGAGGCAGATACTTCTAGTCCCTTTGATAATATGGCACTAAAGACTATTAATGATATGGCAGAATTAGCAATAGTACTACAAAATGAGGATAAAAACAATAGGCAGATGTATTCTTACGCACCCACGAATACAGCAGCCTACACACAAACATATGGAAATCAACAGTATGGATATCTGGAATTACCTTCGACTTCTACATCTGCTTACGTTCAACCTGCTAATTGTGTATATAGTGCAAGCAATGGTTATTATTATAATACAATGCCATCAACATTTGATTCATCATCATACTTATATAATAATGCTATCCAGAGTGTACAGCAGCACTATGATAATTCATACGAAGTTACATCACCACAAAAAATTTCTGAAGACGATACTATACAAATAAAAACTGTACCAGATATAATGAAAGCTTTAGAGACTGAACTAAGGAATACTCACCTAAATAAAACAAACCAACCGTCGATGCCTAGTAATACAAAAATTAAAGAAAAATTAAATAGTGAACCAAAATCTGACGATACGGATGAAGCTTTTAGGAATTTACCTAAGAATCTGCAAGTATTATCAAAAAATATAAGTGGTATGGGTTTTCCTTTAGACAGAGTGTCTAGGGTTTGCAAACTGCTGGGAGATGATCAAAAGAAGGTAAATATTTCTTTTCTTATTTTCGACATTTTTAAAATAGTAAAACCTAGCTAAAATGGACTTTAAGATACACAAATTTGATTACGAATTTCAGCCGCGTCCAATAAATATTTGCGTTGTGCATTGTATCTAACGAAAATGTGTACGTGCGCATAATATTTTATGTTGCGAGAAACACACAAATTTGTTCGCGGCCTACAACGCACACTATCAATTGCCTGTCGATTTTGACTTTAAGCGATTTATGTCGAACGTTTGTACCGGTGTGGACTGCGGGATAATCAAATATATATTATCCGCCTAAAATAAGCGAACTAATTCATGTGAGATGCCAATTTATATACAGAGTGACGCATTAGCGTGGCAAAGCTCGATATACCCGTTATATAAGATATCAAAAAAAGGTTATTTACGAACATTGTAGACCGTCTTAAACTTATCATTTCCAAATTAATTTCCAATATACTGCATGTTCCATATCACCAGGGTGAATCAAACGTACGTTTTCTTAAATGGAACACCTTATATATTATTTCAGATTTAGAAGCTCAAGCCTCACACCGCAAATATACAATTTCATTGCATTAAACAGCGTGTTTCATTAGTTATAGTCAATTTTATATGCAAATCACCGTGAGTTCGAGGTCTTGTATACTGCAAGCAACACAGTCTGATTTTTTCTTTTACAAGCATAGATTTTTTACATGGGCCCACTTTTATAGCAGACATTTTTTCAAAATTGTCAAAACTGAATACAGGATGAGTCAAAACTCAAATATATTAATTTGTCAATTATTTTAAATGAATCATCCTGTATTTCATATAAAAAGAAAGAATAGTTTAGGTGCTTTCATTTTTACTGAGCACTCTCTATACTTAAAGTCCTTATTTTTAAGGTCTTTTGATAAAAGCGAAATTTTTTAGAAATTATTTTAAAATAACGAGTTAATCATGGAAAATGACAATAAAACAGTATTTGGTCTTAATTACCAGCTGGGAGATTATGTAATTGGACCACATTTTTTGGAAGGACTAGTGAATGGTCAAGTTTATTTAGACTTTTTAGAAAAGCATTTACCGTCGTTATTGAAAAATGTTCCCTAAACTTTCGTCAAAGGATGTGGTATTTGCATGATGGAGCCGATCGCTTGAAGAACGGCTGCAATGTTGTATTGATAGTTTGGGTAGATATTTTGAACATTTATTGTAGACAGTCGGGTTAATTAATTAAATGTTAATCATAAGTGTATGTTATGAATGTTTGTATTTTATACTTGTGTTAAACATTAAACTGTCATTTGTCCATGACTAACTTGTTATATTAAAATAATTTCAAAAAATCTCACTTTTTAAAGACTTTAAAATACAGAAATTAATGACTTTAGGTATAGAGAGTGCGTAATAAAAATTAAAGTACCTAAACTATTCTTTCTTTTTATGATATAAAATACAGGTGATCCATTTAAAATAATTGAAAAATTAATGTATTTAAGTTTTGACTCGCCCTGTATTCAGTTTTGGCAATTTTGGAAGAATGTCACTTTACTATAAACTGCCAGAATACCAAAAATCTATGCATGTAAAAAAATATTTAGACTGCGCCGTTTGCAGTACACAGGGCCTTGCACTCACAGTTATTTTCCTATAAAATTGACCATAACTTCTGAAACACGCTGTATAATTCAATAAAATTGTACATTGGAAGTGTGTGGCATGAGCTTAATCTAAATCTGAAAAATATACAGGCTGTTTCAGTTAAGAAAATGTATATTTGGTGATATGAAACATCCTGTATATATGAAAATAATTTAAAAATATTAAGTTTTAGACTGTCTATAATTTTCGTAAATAATTTTTTTGATATCTTATATGATAACGGGTATATGGCGCTTTACCACACCAATGCGTCACCTGTATGTATAAATTAATTTTCCGACCGTTCGATATTTACCCAAAACTCGAAGTACTGTGAGATGCAGCCAGGGCATTAAAAACAGCTTTATTGTAATGCTCGAGCTTTCGGTTTTTATTTCAAACCATTAGCAAGATTAACAAACTGTAAGGACATGAAAGTATAAGAAGCTGTACAAGATACTAAACAAACATACTTACATGTTGTGTATAAATGTCATACATCACAGTTACAGACTAGTTGCTTAATTGAAAAAATTTATCACAAGTACATTTTTCACAGGGCAAACATTTTAAAACCGACGTACTTGTGAAATTCGCACACATTTTCACGGAGAAACCAACAAAGATGATTAAGTATCTTCCACCGCTTCTTATACTTTAATGTCCTTATAGTTTGTTACTCTTGATAATGCCTTCAAATAAAAACCGAAAGCTTGAGCATTACAATAAAGCTGTGTTTTGATTGCGCTGACATCTCCCAATAATTTGAACTTCGAATTCTAACCAGTGTAGCCGACACTATCCGCCACTTTACCGTCCGCCACTTTACCCAAAACTTCCTTGACCTTTCCACAATCGACGGAAAATACGAATGTTCGTGTTGTTGGTATGGCCAGACTGCGTGCGGTAAAATTATCGTCAGATTCAACGCACAACCCAAACATGTACCTATTGGTATGCACGCGGCTTAAGAAAAATATCTATACATTGTTCGTAAAATCAACACATCATCTAATTGGTAACATTCCATGTAAGTTGGTTTGTTGTAGAAACCAATATGAAATTAATAAACTTACCATATTTCAATATTGACTAGACTTTCCGAACGGAGTATATATCGTTCAGACTCCATTTTACCTTGGCTTTACTATGGTTCGATATTCAGTAGCTACAAAGTTATTCAACAATTTTTGCAGGTTGTGGAACATTTGCTAGCAATGTCAGATCTATTAGATTTAGGATTCCCTGAAACTCAAGTATCCAGTGCTTTAATGCAATGCGACAATGATAGAGATAAAGCTTTAGATAAATTGATCTCTTAGCATTTCCTGCATCGAATGGCTGTGCGCATTCTCATATTCTGAATATTGTTACTTATATACATATTGTATTTTTTATTTATTTATTTGTATATAATTATTATTAAGGTAGGATGAAGCATAAAATATATATACCGAATAATGTCAAGATGAAAGTATTATTATAGTCATTCT
Organism: Osmoderma eremita; assembly: GCA_031763485.1. Classification (NCBI taxonomy): domain Eukaryota; kingdom Metazoa; phylum Arthropoda; class Insecta; order Coleoptera; family Scarabaeidae; genus Osmoderma; species Osmoderma eremita. Next base: position 173,026 of record JARFOC010000610.1, read on the forward strand.
CGAGTTTCTTGCGATTCCACTAAGCTTTAGGTATTTACAGGGCAAGGTGACTGTATTCATTTTATATGATTAAATAAATGCTGAGCATTTGTATGAAACCTTTTTATTCATTACAAGGAAGTAAAATATATACACACTATCGAAAAGTCTTTAACAGGAGTGAAGCATGTATAAATAACGGTCCTATATAATAGCTGCCACTACCAGCAGCAAGCGCTTCGAAGAAGTGCAAGGGATGTAGCAGATGTTATAGTCGGGGGCTATCTGTCAGCTATTGTTCTTCGGGCCGAGCATATACCTTCATTGTGTTAGGAATTTTGTAGTGTTCAGTTTAATAATGTCGCAATACGAATGCCCAAAAAGCTACCTTACCTAATGCTGGAAATGCTGCCTAAAGGGATAATCTTTACTGGGTAATTGTTTATTTACATGTATTACTTACTAAACCCCTTTCAATTCTTCGAAGCTCGCGCTACTCTCAGGACGCTCGCAGTGCCAACTAGTCATATATGTTCAGTGCTGTGCAATATAATTTGGGATAAATATATATTAATAGGAAAAAGAGTTGAGAGTTGCAACGTATTTTAATTTGAATAAAAATGCCATCTTTAATGTAAAATAGCGGTGGATGCGGGACGGTTTTTAGCATCGACTTTATCGGGCTAGTGGCATAGTCGGTTAGCGACTTGCTCACTACACTCGGGGTCACGGGTTCGAACCTCGGTACCGGTTTCAGAGTTAGGTTTTCCGTGGTTTTCCTAACTCCTTTGGCAAATGCTGAGGGCCTAGATCTTAAGTCGCTCCACGGGCGCAGGCGTAATAATAATAACTCATGGCCGCCTTTTATCCCCTGTAATTGGCCCACGCTGTTGGGGAGAGGTATTAATTATTATTATTATTAATGGAAAAGTTAGACTATACACGTATGCCCACATCGGAACGGGGGATTGCTTTGTGCGCGTTCGAGTCTCACTGACAACGAGAGATATCCAGTCGCAGTGTATCATAAACCGAGCAAGGGTACGCACGGTTGTCCGCTCAATCACATAATACTGCGTAATTTTTCCGTTCTTTCAGATTACTATAAAAAGTACAGTTTCTTATATTCATTTTGTAGCTGCTATGCGATGCAGGAGAACGAAAGTAATTCTAAGTAGGAAAATAAACAACGATTCTTATTAAATTAAACAAAGGGAAAAAAACCTACAATTACACAAAATAAATTGAAATTCTAACAATGTTACCTTATGGAGGGTTCGAAACAACCCCCATCCGCGGCCAACCTATAGCCGAGTCTATCATAAAAATCCCGCCTCAATGCCTCGAGATTTCTAGAGGTTATTGTCGCAAAAATTCTCAACAGTTCTGCTTGCAACTGTTGCAAGCTCGCTATTATTGCAAAACTGTTTATTTTGTATTACATAACCCCACAGAAAAAAAAAATAGCAGGGATTGAGTTCGGGTGATCGAGGTGACCATTTGATCGTACCCTTCCCGGCAATAACACGATTAGGAAAGTTATTTTCTAAAAATTCCATTACTAATCTAGTGTTATGTGCTGGACAACCATCTTGCATAATTGCATCAAAATCGCGGACAGCGGGAATAATTTGCGTTCGCAGCAAATCCAAATATTTCATTCCATTCAAATTGCCGTCGATAACAAGTGGTCCTATAATGTTATCAAGATACCATGTCCAAACATTAGGTTTGTCGGGGTACTGAGTTCTTACATTACGGACCAGATGTTGATTTCCTCGAGACTACCGACACCGATTTCGTCTGCAATTTGCCGGCTAGAGCAAGGTTCACCCACTTCAACCAACGAAAAACCCTCACTTCTCTCTCCTCCCGTTCGGGAGGTATTAGAGGGATTTGAAGCTATTCGTGTATTTGTTGGCATATACGGCAATTCCCGACCACACAGCCAAATTTCCTAAACACTTTGACGAACCTTTCAATCGTCGAATGCGAAGGAATAGGATGATCCACGTACTCTACGGCAAATAGATCGACCGTTCTTTGGTAGGAATTCCTAGCAAAATAGTATGTTATGATTTGTACCTTCTCTGCGGTTGTATAAACTAACATAGCGTATCCGAAATCGACGATCACTTGTTAGAACTTTGCGTGCGCATAGACAGGTACACAAAATGATTCAGATAGGCTTGCTGCGTGCTACACCGTTGCGCGCGGCAAGGCTGGCCGGTGGGGATAAATGCTGGTATGCCAGATCGTGTTGTGTACAATATATCTCGCACCTCGGCGAGAGCTGAGTATGCGTGTATATAGGTCACCGCACTCTCGATTTAATGAGAATTATATTTACCGTTCATAGAAATCGGAAAGGTTTTCGGTAAACGCATCGGCTTGGATGACTTCTGTGGGGACTTATGGTTAGGGAATTCCAGGAAATTAATTAATAATAGGAAATTAATAATTGAGAATAACAACAAATTTAGTCCGTCCTTTGGCAAACAGATTAATCCAAGTCATCAGACGGAGATATGACTAAATACTGAATATATTTTTCTTCAGCAGTTTCTTTTCCCGTAGTGCCTACGTCGGGTTATCTACATCGAAAATGCAAGTAGTAGTAGATTTATATTCAGGAAAAATTTCTCCTATGGGTCTGTATATGTCACTTGCTGGGTTAACTACCGCCGCGCGGTGTCGGTAGCATTAACTCTAGGGTGCTAAAGCTTTGCATACTACTGTTTGTGGATTATGTCCTTCATATTTTTAGTGCATGTATTGAGCTGTCCACTTTTCCAACACTCTGGAAATCATGTATAATTATACCTATTCCCAAATCTCGGCATATTGAAGCAATGTTAGCATTTTGCCTGCTCTATATATATATATTTTCGAGCGTTATGCGGTCTTGCTCATAGCTTTAGCGGGGCACTTGCACATATTACAGACGATATCCTGAAAGCGCGGGATGATGGTAATTAATTCTAATAGATTTCACGCGTTTGATACGATACATCATCATATATTTCTGTACATTCTCTCTCTGGGATTGGATGGGTCTGCTGTGTAGCTATAGGTTGCCCTGGACAGTTTTTTTTTTTGAAAAAAGTTCATATGGTACATGGTGTGTCACAAGGCAATACTCTCACCCCTTTTATTTAGCATTTATGTAAAAAGCCTTCTCGCAGCGGTCAAACATTATACATATCATATGTTTGCAGACGACAACCAGCTCTGTTTATCCTTTAGGCCTTCAGAATATTTGGAGGCCCCAACAACACATAGTGTCCAACATATAGTGTCATTTAGCAACGTTCTAGTAATAATATATTAAAACCCGCATTCAAAATTAAGAATGCTATTCAATATCTGAATAGCACAGGGGTATAAACACGAAAAATACACACTCAATTGGTTTATTGGTACATTTTGTCAACATCAAATATTCACCCAAATAGGATACAATACGATTCCGATTTTCCAGAAAATCGACATCTTCGTATCAAATTTTGATTACAATTACAATTTCAGCAAACACAATTACAATGTATTTAGTTTATAAAGCTTACAGAAAAGAAATTATTGTGTAAAATCTTTTAAAAATGAAAAGAGAATTAATAACCAATAGCAGCGGCGGCTCGTGTGTATTTTTAATGGGTGGGCAGCACGAACTGAACATTTATTATTATTATTATTAAATAAAAAATTATATTTAAATGATGTGTAGAAATATTCATTTTCGACGAGCCGCCACTGACCAATAGTTATAAAATAAAACACACCAAACTTAATTTTGTATCTCTACATAAATCGGGAAAACACCAATAACGATATACAATCTCGCGTCTCTACCTAAACCGGTACTCCCCCGATCCTTTATTATAAATTATTTGTATTTTTCAAAATTTAATTAATTAAAAATATTTAATTAGAGCACACATGATATTTTCAATTATAATATCCCAAGACAAATTAGCATAAAAAATATCTGGTTCAATAATAAAAAATTAAAGTATCTAAACAATTCCATATAAATAAAATGCATATTTTTCAAATATACAAATACTAAATAAGTATTTAATATCTTTCCATTATATCTTTTATTTTTGAAGATATATAAATATAAATAGATTTAAGAAGTTTTGTACATAAAAATTATCACAATATAAGTATGTATAGGAAGAATTAAATAAAATTATAGTAGAAATGTAAATATATATACAATATCCAGCTAAAAAGTCGTATATACGTAGTGTATAGCTGTAATTGCGGCATAGATAAACTAACACTTTCCGAGATATGATAATTTGAACGCTACAATTTGTTTAACTGTCCCATTAACGTAGAAAAAATTACGTTAAATTCTCGAATTAACGTATTCCTGTATACAGGCTTAAAACGGAACGTGTTTCTTTCTGCGACCTGGCTTTGCTGAAGACGTTCCAAAACCTTAAAGTTTCATCTCCAGCTCCAGTGACGATTGCTTCTCCATCTGGCGACAGTGCCAAGTATAACACCCTATACGAATGTCCGGTAAGTTTAGCTACTTGGGTAAGACTAGGATATTTCCAAACTAAGATTTGGTTCTGGGAATAGCCATGCGTAGACACGAGTTCGGAACTATGTTTCGACCAGGCCAAATTACATACCTGAGAACCTGCAAACACGAAAACCAATTAATAATGTTTTTCACTTATTCAAAATCTAATGAAAGAAACGCATATTCAAAGTTCATTTTATAGTAAATTCAGATCGAAGTCACCATCATTTAGGTATCACAGGCAAACGACCGATGTCTACGCTTCACAATAGTGGGGCCTCTCTAGCAGTTGAGAGTAATGATTGCGAGAGGTAGACCATTTAATTCATTATAATTGCAAAAACTTCGTTAAACATTCCAACATTCCCTACGTGGACTGGGTAGCAGCCTCGCCGATTTCTTTATTAATACAAATCGAGAAAATAGTTCATTGGAACCGACAAAACACACTCGAGCACGGGAAGGTCGTTAACTTCGATGTATAATTTTTAATTAAAGCAGAGCGTAGGTTCGTTCTAAATTTACTCATTGTTTCATCGATATTTCTCTAACGCAATGATATTCTATTTTGCAAATTAAAAGGTTAAATGCCCTTCGAATTAGGGAAACGAAATTAATAGGTCAGGTATACCGAGAAAAACATGAAAGAGGTAGTATTTCACATCTTTCCTAATTGATCCTCACTGTTTGAGGATTCAGAATTGGCTTTTATCATTGTTAAATAGTAGATTGGATCGAGAAAAATGTAAACAAATTAAATTTTTCTCTTCATGATGTAGTAAATTTTACAAGAGAAAATTCTGCAAATTACTTGTGCCGATATTCTGGCAAGAATATCTTGCGGGAAGTAAGAAGGAAGTAAAACTTTGACTGAGTCAAAATTTTACTTTTACGATGTGAACTACACGTATAATTTTGTATTTTTTAACTATGATTTTGATATGTGCCGTTTATAATTCAAAAATATTAACTCAGATTCATGCTCCTGAGGAAGTTGTCCTATATATACATACATTTTCATGTTTAAATATGCCGATAATACCATGGTGGTAGTAATTTTTTTAATTTTAAGGTGGTCACAATGGCTTTAAAGGATTTCAAAGTTATTTCATAGTTAGATTTTCAAAATAGGTATAATAATTATCCTTAGCAATATAATGATATCGGTTTGAATTACAACTATTCAGACTGCATCTAAAGCTGATAAATACGAACAATGTGAATAGCCATTAAATGAATATTGCGTTATTAACTGACTTCGCATTTCACATTCTTCACACTTAACAACAACGCTTAGCAATCGCAGAAAATGCGAACGGCATTAAGTGTAAATATTTGAAGCGCGACGAACAAAAAATATGTATCGGACAAAGGAATGCAAATGTGATAACCCCATAACCTATATAACCAAGGTGAATAAATTGATAATATATTTTTGCAGTCAGTACGAAATTTGAATACCTTTAGATGTACGTACATTCTACATTGTCAAATAGCTTTTTATTTCAGGGTGTATTAATCAAAGCTCTGCATTAGAAAAACTAAAAAAACGGGGGAATAATTATCTTCAGTCTTTTTACTAATGATTTTTAAGTGGAATTGCAATATTTTTTTAGTATTATTACCTCCCTTCCTATAGGTGCATCGAATAAGAAAGAATACTCATGTGTTACTACTTGCTATGTGTTAAACTGCTGAACAAAGAAGAAAACACCTTAAAATAACATTCCTAAAATTTTGTAACCAACCACGTGAGAATAACAGATGAAAGACCTAGTCTTTTTAATCTTGAATGACATTCTCAAATATCGAGTAAAATTTATCCAAATTTACAGGGCAAATTTAATTAACGTCAATGCCATGACGATCTAATATTCAGTTTAGATACGAAGAAATTGTGGGATTTGTTGAAGCTAACAGGTATATATCGGGTCTTCAGAAGTTGTATTGACATTGAACTCACATCGCTCGAACTAGGGTAGGAAGCGTCTATTTCAAAACCTATGCAGAACTTAAGGTTTCGTGGAGAAACTGAGAGATATTAGAATTTGCAGATCTTGATGAATCTACTAGTTCCGGATGAAATAAGGGGCACCTATGATCAGCCTTAGGGTCCCGTTCGGAAGAATCTCCAGGGTTTTCAGTTTAGTTTTGGCCATGGGCGCCCACGCTGACGCACTGTAGGCCAGGACCAGTCTGAGGATGCTGTTATAAATCAGCAACTTGTTTCTTAGGTAGAGGGAACTCCTCCGCTGTAAGAGTGGCAGTAACATGTTGCGGGACTTTCTGAATCGATCTCGAACCTCACTTACTTGTTTCGACCAGGTAAATCGACGGTCGAAGTAAATACCTAGATATTTGACGTCGGGACCCCAAGGTGGGCTAGTGTTTCCGAGTTGGATGTGGTCTCTCGGGTTGCGTAGTTTTCTCGAGAATCTAACTGCTACGCATTTGGATTCGTTCGTCCCCATTCTCCACCTAGTGTCCCAACGACAGAGGCTGTCATCATACCTCTCGTTCCTGCCTGTAGATGACTGGGTCATCTACATAGATGGCGAGATGCGTATTCGGCTCTTGGGGGAGACCGGACAAAAACAGCAGGAATAGACGCGCCCGGAGGAGCGATCCTTGCGGTACTCCGGATTGGGTGTCTCTGGAGCTGGAACGAATTTCGGAAGTTTTGACGCTGAAGATTCTGCGTTGAAGATAAGACCTTATCAATTTGAATAGGGATGGATTGACTCCTAAGACGGTCATCTTGTGGATTTGCCCTTGGTGCCAGACATTGTCAAAGGCACGTTGGAAATCGAGGAACACTGCGCCGACGAATTTTCGCCTCTCGAAACCGTCTCTGACGGTCTCTAGGAAGTGGATAGCCCGACTCGAAGGCCGAACTATTCATCTTGGATTACGCCGCGTTCGTCGGTTTCGTAGGTGAGCCGATCGAGAATGACGACTTCAGCTATTTTAGACACGGAGGAGAGAAGGCTGATCGTAGTTCTGTGGGAAAAGAGGCTTTATCCCTGACTTAGGGATGTTAACGATTTCGGCGTGCTTCCAGAATAGGGGAAAGTGCTGAAGTCACAGAGACGCACTGGTGATTACGCGGAGTTTCTCCGTCGCCTGGGGTGGTAAGTTTTTCAGGGCCTTATTGTTAATGCCGTCGGCACCTGGGGACTTGTTTGTGACGGAGTCAATCGGGGTCCCCGGCATATCAGAAGGTCGGTTTATTGTTTCGTCCGGGTCACCACCATAGTCCGTCTCAGCGTCGCAAGGGGGAGGGTCGGAGAGGGCTTGCGTGTTGTTTTCGAGAAGTTGTATCTGAAGATCCGATATATATATATCCCATGTGACCTGTGCAACGTTGGTTGCATATGAAGAACAGATTGGTAGAACGTAATTATGGCATTTTCTCCCTAAAAATGCTCACATGCAAAGTACAAATGGTGTGTTAACGATATTAGTTTTTGTCACAAACAAATTTTGGAAAAGTGGAATAATAAACTTGTGTATTTATACACTCCAGATGGCAGGCGATCAGGTTTTATTTGCAAACGATAAAGATGACTTGGAGTAAATGGGACGTGAACTTAAGATAGAATACCATCGATGAAGATTACTATCAACTTGGAGAAAACTCAATACCTCTGCAACGGAGAAGAAACCACTAACTTATTATTTATTTATAATTTATTATTTATGTGATCAGTATTGAATATAATTTTTGACGAAGTGGCAGATAATGAGAAAATCAAATCGGAGACAAAAAACGCAAGAAGAATAATCAGCTGCCTGAATGATATATTCTGGAGTACAGAAATCGGACCACAACGAAAACGCAATATATACGGAAGTATGGTTAAAAGCTTACTAACATATGGAGCTGAAACGAGAGGATTAAAAGTAAACATTAAAAAAAAGTTGGAAAAAAAGAGATCAGCAAGGATATCAAGGCCGGATAGAATTAGAAATTAAATAATTAAAAATAATGGATGTGAGAGAAACAATAATAAAAATATAGAAAATAAGCGGTTTAGATGCCCCAGGAACACAGGAGAAAGGGAAGGCCGAGAAGAACGTCGGTGAAGTAAGAAAATATGAGGAATAGGAACCTCACCCATTAACACGAGCCCAAGTTTAGTACCCTCTTCGCTTCGCTCGTCTAATGCGTTCTTTATATTATCTTTTTCTAATTTGCCTCTTTTATGCCCTTTTTCTGACATATATAATAATCGAAAAATTTGGAAATTTTCGTGGTGGTTGATGATAACCTATGACATTTGTAGTCAATTTAAAATGAATTTGTCAATTCTCTATTAAAACTTTATACTCATCAAATTTAATACCACCTGAAATTAGAAAAATTACATGGAATGCAGCTATGATTCGTGATTACATACACTACGTTTTGCACTCGACAGTTTGACTTTACATTTTTTGACGTTTGAAATTTCAATTGACCACTCTTAAACAACTAAATTGCACTACTTTATATATTATAGCATATTGTGCTATGATAGGATATTAACGCACCGCTTTCGATGCGTTAATAGCCTTATTATAGTACCAAGTTATAAAAACTATAGGATATCAATGGGGAAAGCTGTTTTACGATTATTGAAAAGAAATATATCAATCAATAACTTGGAATAAAAGTCTTTGCACAATTTCTGTATTGCTAGTGGCAACAATCCATTGCAACAGCAACTGTCCTGCTGAAAACCTTTATCAGCTTTAAAAAAATGGTTTCAGTATCAATCATATTCAGAGATTGTACTTTATCTCGGCTACTAAGAAAGAAAGAATTGACCCTATTAGTGTGTCGTCACAAAATCCAGTTGGCATGGCAACGCGCCATGTTTTTTTTTTCCAAACAAAACAAATTACTTCAAACATAATCATCTGATAATCATCATTCCTCTGAAATTGATTGCTTAGTTCTTAGCAAGCTGTAATTTTCCTGGTTTTCTAACAATATAGAGATTATTAGGAGCACAGGTAAAGCAAATATGATTGCAATAAAGAAGTAAGTACAATCACTTTACATAATTTGCAAGAGCTACACGTAAAATATATTGTTTTCAGATTAAGCTCACTGAAAATAGTAATACTGCAAGTACATACTGTACATGACCAAAAGGGCTATATTACGTCAGCATGGGGCAACATTTGCATACCATAATATATGTCACTAATAAGACATGTCCGTAGAATGCCCCAAAGCCCAGTTTAATACCATACAAATTAAAGGAGAAATGTATGCAAGCAACTGATAGGAATCTATAGGAACAAGAAATTGAAGATTTTAAAGGTTTTGGATGAGGTTGTATGATATCTTGGTATATCTCCTAATTTCCTATTTCTTTAGCTCGGAGTTTTTTGAAAAGTACTTGCACTTAAAGATGGGTAGTTCGCGAACGACCTAGTTCAAAGACACGTATCTTTGCAAAGATTCAAATGAACTATATCAGTAAAATTATTTTTAGTAGTTCGCAGTTCATCGTTCATTTATTACCATTATTAC
>JARFOC010000610.1:183165-200816 GCA_031763485.1 Osmoderma eremita
CGACATCTAACATTATCTTCCTTCGTAGATTCTGCTGAGGATGGCAACTTAGTTGCCGAAATACGTATCCAGGAGATTTTCACTCATCGAGGTGGTAAGGGTATTTTTTATTTTTAGTAGGAAATGAGGAAACACTGCTACCAAAAGTTGGCAAAAGACTAATATCAGAACTTAAATGAAAAAAAAAATCTAAACATCTTATGTTTTGACACTAGTTTTTGCAAATTGTTCAAACTTATATGATATGACCAGAAGACTAACATAGGAACTTCATTCTTAAATATTGCCTTTTCCAAATGATAAACTTATACAAATAAAAGATATACAGGAGTATACAATATCCGTTCTAAAATAATTCCATTTCAACATCACCAGAGATATATTTCTAAAGGCAATATAGAAATATAATAAATGCTAATATTGCCAATATGAAACATTAATTCAATTGCCATGTGTTCATTCTATAATTGTTAGTTTAACCTTGAGCATCCTATTTTTTCTCCTTCACTGCACTGGCTACAATATTATTATATTATTTCAAACTTCTGCCCACATATTACACTTCATAACTCTTAAGTAAAAAACTTGATTTGCGCGAGGTAACCTAAAAAGAAACTAAACTAAATTTAAGTGTAGATCTGTTTCCGATTTCCTAGATACGAAACGAGCTTGGTGTAAATAAACTTGTACCTGTGTGCCCCCCTAGTAGATAGGCCTGAATGTGTATGTATAAATTATCCAATAAACTCTGCATTATAGACTAATTAGTGGCTTCTAAATACACACGTGAAGCGTGCACATAGTCCTGTACATGTGCTCGTTCAGTCAGTTGAAAGCTTCCTTCCTCTGACGTGCATTCGCCTCGTGTTCATCTACATAATACCAGTAGTAATACGTCCACGGAGAATAATAGGCGATCAGCTGTTCTATCCCCACCACTTCCTCAATTTAAAAGCTACCGGATACATCGCGCATTACAAATTACAAGCACAGTGTGTAATAAAGCGCAGGCAGAGCAGAGCGTGTTACTCACTATTTTAGTTAATTTAACATTTTTATAGATCACCTTATCATCAGGACTATAATTACATAAGTAATTCTAAAGATTCAATGTGCAGTCGGTCATAGCAGAGGAAAAGGGCCCTACGTGAAAGTCCGCATACGTCGTCGACCTTGTCGGATTCTAACCCGTGGCGCAGTCGTGGTTAATTAAGGAGATATTCTAATTATATTATGACTATGAAACATATGGGGAATTGGTTATGCAAAATTATTCCCCGTCTGAAGCCGTGCCCGTGAAAAAAAATACATTAAATCGAACGTGAATGGAATTATCTTTTGCCCAGGTTCATTGAACGCATCCTACGAGATTTGAGGTTAAGTTCGACTAGAATTTTTCCTTATTCCTGGAGCAATAACACAAGCAAATCCAAATAGTGAAGTTCTACTTAAAATTTACTACAACGAACTTAGAACTAAAACTATTTAAAGCTAAACTATTTTTAAGGTAATGTAAGTAAGGGTGGATTTTAATGAACAAAACAACGTAACAATTTCATAACAAATCAAGTAATAATACGGTCTTCTATGATAAATATCAATATAATGATAATTTCCATTCATACATTTATTGTATACATATTATTGTATTGAAATAAAAATAAAGCAGAAAAAAAAGAACGTCTTTGACAGATACGGCAACTTTTAGTACTAATAACTTGATTGTGGCGCCATATGCTAATTTATTTCGTAAATTAATACAGAAATCTGCAAACCAACCTCATAATGTGACAACGAATCATTCACATTAACGAAAACTTTCCATTTCAACATATTACTTCTTTATATCCCTTTTTAAACAAAATGGTGTCTCCATTTTTAGAATTCTCTTCATACGCCTTTCTAAGTATCCAATGGTTTCGGTCACGCACCAATACGAACATTTTAATGTGGAACAGCCTACGTTCCACACTGTATCATCCATTTCAGTATTCAAAAATTTATCCTGGCCATATAAGTGTCCTACATTCGTAAAACTACCACCTCTTCTTTCAAATGAGTAAGCTTTGACAACGGCGTTGCGAACGATATTTGTGGGAGGAGGTATTAAGTGAAGACGTAATCGTTTAGCCAAATCACCAATTTCCTTTTGGAGGACACGGGAATTTGTTGGACAGTTAAAATTGACACAATTATCGACGTTATTATTATAAATGGGTTACCGTGTTCTTTTAGCCGTAAAGGAATTTATTCTTTCAATTGTGGCGATGTTATTTATCAGTTCTTTAAGTTATAGTCGTTATAGTATATGATTTCACCCTTCTTTTTTTACTTTGAAAATTGTTTGAATAACGCAATGGTGTTATGCATTTGATATCGCAGTTCGCACGCGCACACAGTGCAGTTGCATAAACGCGTATGAGCAGGATGTCGTGTTTATAATCATTAAGTTTTCTATACGTTAATCGTTGCAATGTTGATGTAACAACACAGGTACGTACAATTGCATTGTGCGTAGTATTCTAGCGATTCGTTCACGGCACCAATACGACTGCAATCATCGCAATTACACCAGCCATGAACACCTTCGAAGCAATTATACACATCTTACTAAAAAAACATTAGCTATGTGTGATATACATTATCTATATACAGGATGTCTCAAATGTATCAAATAATAGACAATAGCTTAGCAATTTTGGGAAGTAAAGCAAAGGTATATAATAATATATATTAAAAAAAAAGCTTTATATAGAATGTACTAAAGGGATAAACTTTTTGTAAAGTTTTTTCTTGGTTCTCTTATTTCACTTCTCACTAAGAAAAAAAAAGTCTCAGGTTTATAAAAAGCTAAAAAAATACTTGTTTTATCCTCTTTGGTGCATGTTTTAGAAGATTTAAAAATATATATATTGCAATGTTACAAATTGGTGATTAAATTAATAATCAATTTTAATAATAAAAATAAAATATTTGGGTTCTTTTTATATCTGTCAAGTTGGCACAATCCGGACAACTTCTGAATAACAATTAACTGACACTTGCTAATTTAATTATAATGACTTAATCAAGTAATTCTAACCTTTTTTATAATATCGAAAAACCTAAAGATGTATTTGAAAATATAATTTGGAAATGTTATACGAAATACGAACATATAATTTTAACAAATGAATTGATTTATCAAATACCTTATCTATCTATCTTTTTATGACGTGTACCACCCTCTTCTGTCTTCCTGCAACCTCGTCACTCGTTCTACTCCTTCCAAATCTTCCTCACGACACTTTTCCAATCACCCCTTCTTTGCACTCATTTTCATGACATTTATGAGATGTTGGCAGATTCTTTTATTTTGTTACTATGACAACCAGCTTTGTTTTATTTGTCTTTGATAGAAAGCATATTGTTTCTAGCTTCTATCGTTATTCGAACAGAGGTTATTTTTTCAACAATAATTACACCAGAAATGAAAATGAAAGTAAAATAAGCAACAAAAAATTTAAATTTTAGTAAATTAAAAACAGCGCGCAACAAAATAAATCTGTGGAAATTTCAATTTTGAGCCGTATTATTATTATGAATGATTAAAAATTGTATCAGATGAAGCAATAATCAAAAAAAAAAATTTTTAATCCATGAAAATATTTCAAAAAATCAAATTTTGAAAACAAATTCTTATGTTTTCAAAATTTGATTTTGAAATATTTCCATGAATTTTTTTCATAATTTCTTTGCATCAACAACGAAAGAAAAATACGCTCTATATCTATAACAATAGAAATAATATGGTTGCGCTATCTAAAAAAAATCAAAATTGGTTGCCATGGCAACCAAACAAAAGAAAATACAAACGAAATTGCAAGTGTTGTAGTATCCCTCACAATAAACGAAAACGAAAATATTTTATATGTAACATTGTAATCTCCCAAATTAGGAAGTTACAACAACGATTATTTGATTTCCTTTGGGCACCCTGTATATAGGTACGCAGGCCTTATGATGTAATAATTGTTTTTCTTAATTGCGTATTACTTGTTTCTAAGCAACTCCCTCGAATGATCATAATCATTGGTGTCGTGATGTATGTATTATTCATTTAATTTAAAAATCATCGTTTCCCATAAATATCTTCTGTGTTTCAAAGTCACGTCCATTATTACCTATCATAGTTATTTCCCTGCTGTATGTAAAAAGACATCAGCTGGCCATGGAATAAAAAAGGCTGTCTAATCGATATAAAAAAGACGTAATGTATATTACATTGCATGTATATAACTACTGCTGCATACATTCCTAACGTACACATGGATTATTGCTTACAAGAGAGACTTTGTGTCATTCGATCTGCAATTATGATGAAATGACAATATATTGTTATTGTTCTAATAATTCGAATTGTGCGCGAATAGATGTTGCACACGGAGCAATGCGGGTAATACCGGCTCAAGGTTTCACTTTATATTGATAGTTACCACAGCGGCTATCTGCAAATATTGCAAAAACGAGAGGCCGTATTTGATTTTACGCTTGTTCATCATGAAATTTATGCAAAACGCCAACTTGCGTATTTTTACGAAATATGTATTTCAGGCCGATGGTAAATATTGCACGTGCTACGTCAGCATTCTATTTTCCTTTGGTGTCGCCCCTTTCCCAAATGCATACATATATGTATCTATTCGCATGTACAGCGGCGAGATAAGTATCGAAACAAAAAGCCGTAAACGAAACCCTAAGTCGACCTTATACACGATTACATAATTCAAAAGGTTATGATAGTTAGTTGGCTGGTTACTTAGGTGTGGAATGAATAGCACGTGGTAATTATCGACTCTAAAAACGGATGTCTCAATACTTTTGTTCAGTGGTGTACATACACACAATGTGCCAACGCAAAACGACCTAGAACCCAATAGACCAACAATAACATGCCTGTTAGAATATTATTTTTGTAACGAAATTGTGATATTCCAGTTTTGAGCTTTTATCAGATACGTATATCTAAGTGTAAGAAGGTATTCCTTTTACATAAATTATGTTGGTGCTCACTAATATATTATAAAAACGAGATATGTTACTAGAAAGAGTCAATCAAAGCATTTTAATATGGACATACAGTAAATATAATTTGAAATATATTACGTAGTGAGGCGAATTATTTTCGGAAAAAAATTATAACGGGGGACCTTTATACAGAATAAAGATAAGCAATAAGACTGTACAAATAGTATTTTATTGGACCAAAAACGTATTCAATTGAAAGGCCACAATTCATTTTTGTTTCTTATACTGTTAAGAGTAATTGATGTTAGTTAGAAAACAGTTACCGTTTGACGTTGTATTCAAATAGTTTTTTACAATATGCTTCTAAACAAAAGGTGTGTTATTACTTTGCTAAAAGAAAAGATTTATAAAATCTGTGCTGAAAAGTTCGACGAAACCACAGATAATAAAAAAACGGTAATAACCGAAACGATAATTCGAACAATTTGACCTCTGAAACGAAATAGGTATAGTTGAATATGATGACACGAGATGGCGGGAGCAACGCCGCCATCTGGTGTCATCCATCTGAACATATTCAGAATGTTCTTGAAAAATGATTAATTTTAATAATAATCCAGACCTATATGCGTTCGAAAATTGGTGAATATTGTGTTATCATCGAAGGTACGCAAATATGCAAATTCTCAAATCCACAGGGCATTCGGAAATGGGTTAAAATTGCACTAAAATATCTGGTTACATACATACAAGTCAAGTTAATATAAAGCCTTTACAGGTAGCAAAACCGACTCCTAAAAATTGTATCTTAAAATTATATATTTCTTAATAAATTGAATTTTGTAAATGTAATTTAATAGAGTAGGTAATAAGGCAACCGTAAATTTTTCATAGAAATTAGAGATTATTTATTTCAACTTTGTGTAGCCATGTATTTTTACAAACGGCGTGTACTCAATACAACAATCGGTAATATACCGTGCGCCCACGTTCGTACAGCGATAAGAACCCGTTGCGTTTTATAGATTAATATGTAACGATGATGCGTACAGGTCCGGAGCCAGCTCGCGGCATTTAAAACGTATTTTTCTCGTAAATACTTACAGATAAGCTTTCTATGTATTTAGACTAGTGATGGGGACTAGTGATTCGAACGATCGTTCGAATGATCGTTCACTTAAAAATCATTCGAACGATTTTAACTAATGAACGATCGTTCGAACGATTTTAGCCTAGTGAACGATCGTTCGAATGATTTTGCCAACCGAATGATCGTTCATTTAAAAATCATTCGAACGATTTTAGCTTAGTGAATGATTTTGTCTTAACGAACGATTCATATTTCGGTTTGTAAATAATGTATTGTATTTCGAGTTATATATGAAATACTTAACGCATTATTATTGCACTTCCTGGATGCGGTTACAATATAAGTACGATAGCAGAATATTGTTATTGTTCGTGAAAGAATTGCAAGGACTGTGGGCTGGTATCACTAATACACAGTATCGGGAAAATCCACACCGCACAAATTAATTTAATAAAATTCGGGACATATGTTTCAAGAGCACGTCGGCTCTCATTCTCAACCAATTCCCGAATCAAATTCGGGAATTGGTTGAGAATGAATGGCTAATAATAGTAATTAAATGTAACACAATTATACAAAATATATTTGATACATACTTCTTTAAGAAAAAAAGATTCAAAATATTGTTTTATACCTATAAACTTCAACGAAATGTAAAAAAAAAGTTATATATAATTAATATATACCAACAAGATAGAACAATAAACCATTAACATGTACATTCATAATATATTATAATTTTTTTGAATGTTTAATTTAATAACATTTAAGGGGATTTAATTTTAATAACAATAACAATATTCTGCTATCGTACTTATATTATAACCGCATCCAGGAAGTGCAATAATAATGCGTTAAGTATTTCATATATAACTCGAAATACAATACATTATTTACAAACAGAAATATGAATCGTTCGTTAAGACAAAATCATTCACTTAGAATTGCGAAATATCGTTCGGGCCGCAAAATCATTCACTAAGCTGAAATCGTTCGAATGATTTTTAAGTGAATGATCGTTCGGTTGGCAAAATCATTCGAACGATCGTTCATTAGTTAAAATTGTTCGAATGATTTTTAAGTGAACGATCATTTGAACGATCATTCGAATGATTTTCGCCCATCACTAATTTAGACCTTCCGATAGTATATCAATAGAGCTGCATATTATTTTTACAACCAGTATTTCAGACTCAGCCTGTATATTTTATTGAATGAACTCTTGTTTAACCAACTTTTAACTGAGCTTTTTTTCAATTCCTTAATATGTAATCATATTAAATAAAATATGGTACTCCTCTATCCGCAGAATTTGTCGTTACGATGCAAGAAGGATGCTTCTGACCATCCACATCAGTTAACGAAATTCATTGCAACATCTGTATTAACGTCAGAGAATAAACACACTGTAATATGGGCCTAATTAATATACTAATTAATTAACTCAATAATTAAAGTAGGCAAGGTTAAAGGAGACATATACAGGCTGTGTCTATACCAGGTGTAAGAATTGGACTTTTGTGGCAAAACACGTGCAACAACGCAATTAGTAATGCTGCCAGGTAATCCCTGCACATATACAGACTGGCACAAAATACACGTTATGATTTGAATACTTTATAACTCCTTCATTTCAATATTTCTTTTCGTTTTTGTTCCAGAATGGTATAAAGAAGACTTGGACAATTTAACATGGACCGATACACAACAATACAATGAACAAAAATCATCCAATTTTATTTTTCGAACTAACAGTCAATTGCTTTGATGCAGCGTGTATATTTAATAGGCGAACTGGACCTTAGTGCTAACAGTGCCGCCTTGAACCGTCCTAATACCTTTTTTAAGGTGTTAATTTTATTTGAAGTTTGAAGTTCAAGTAAAATTTAAAATATATATGTATATTGGGGCGGTTCGAAGTGGCTATAATTTTACCTTTTAGGTATTTAATTACGTCTGAACTATTTCTAAAAAATCATGACGGAGGATAAAATTAAATAAAACATGGATTTATTACAGACATACATTCCCATAGTCGCCCCGGACGTCAGGACTGTTTGAACATGCGTTATATTGCATTATCATTCATAGTTAACTGATTTTATCGTGACTTGGTGTTATGTTATTGGCAAATATTAAGTTACGGGAACACACAAACATAGACACATGTGATAAATGTAATTGATAAATAAATTATCAGTAAGTAATTGCAATATGAAATGTAGCCAGGCATTTATAGAATAAATATATACATCATGTACATACACTATAAAATGTTTATTTCTTATATAAATCAGATGGAATTTTTTATGGAAATGAGGGCTAAAATCTCTACTCCTGTCCCAAATTGAAGGTTTCTGTTTTAGTTCTCAAGGCCTACCATGAATTTTCCTGGAGTTAAAAAAATGTTTAGTTTTTTTCTTTGCCTAAAATTTTCCCCTTAAATATTAGGTAACCAAATAAATTCGTGAGGTTTTTGTATAAAGTAAAGTGCCATGAATATTTTTTAAGTTGTTAATCGATAGCACTTGCTGTCATCTACTTTAATATGAATCATTCTCTTATCGGATACATACACATTTTTTTAAGTTTGATTCCTAGTTTTAAATAATTGAAAACGACAATGAATAAAACTTTAATTCGAGGCTCTTTACTCTATGCGTACAAACTTGGTACCGAAGGTGCAGTGGCGGCGCGAAAAATATGTACGGCATTCGCAAATGATACCGCAAGTAATCGAACAGCACAGAAGTGGTTCTTCCGGAGATAGCTTGACCGTTGCTGCACGCTCCGCGAGACCGAAGCTCACTAACAACGAGGATATTGAACAGGTTGTGGGGGAAAATTCCAGTACAACATGCTTAGAGCTTGCAGAGAGGTTGAATGTAAGTGATGAAACCATTAGTTTGCATCTTCATCAGCTAGGAAAGAGGTGGAAGTTAAGCAAATGGATCCGACATGAATTGTCAAATGACAAACTAAGTCGTCTTACCATTTGCTCGGCAAACATTTCACGCAACTATATTCGGTGCCGGACTTAATGATGGGAATTCACGTATTCCCGAAACACGTGTCGTACCGAATTAATTAATACTTGTGCGGGAGGAGTAATTCGAACAGTGTGTTTATCAACTATAACTGATCAATTAAAAAAAGTGGATAACGCCAGGCCGCATACCGCAAGAGCGACCCAGAATAAAATTTCTGAACTTGACTGGGAGACATTTCGCCAAGTGCTTACCACATTTCTTTGTCTCTTGACAACTATATATGAAGCATAGACAGTTGAAAACTCGAGTTGATGTAATAAATGCAGTCCATCAATTTTTTGATTCAAAATCCAGAGTTCTACAATACCGGGGTACAAAAATTGATGTTGCGTTGGCAAAAGGTCATTGAGTATGATGATAATTACTTCGATTAATAGTAGTGTATTATTGTTTCTTAATAAATATGTATATTTACCATCAAAAGCCGCACGAACTTATTTGGTTATCTGATAGTACCACATTTCGTTAAAAAATATCTTCTTCTATTTTAATATTAGAGATACTGTAGTTTTACTGTATTTTTCGTTAAATACTCCCTTCGATATATAATTTTATGGTTTCAGGTAACAACTGTCACTTTTTAAATATCGCTTATTTATTTATTTTCTATGAAATGTCAAATTAAATTTTCGGTATTCTGGGAATATGTATTCGAGAAAATATTTTTCTTCCTTGTAGTAACATATTTCAGTCATCAATTGTTACCCGTTGAATAATTTCGGAAAAAAACTACCTAATTTACCGACTGATTGTGAGTAGTAAACTAAATGAGTGAATTTTAATGCGCGCGAACCTACATATGAAATAATTATTGCTAAATGTGAATAATAGTCATCAATCTGCACAAATGCTCATTAATACCGCTGACTGTTAACTCAAAACTATAAAATGATATGTACGATTAATCAAGGTAGCATTGGCAATTAATCTAAAAATGGTTTTTGTTTTTCTGTTGATATTAATTATTTAAGTGTCACTGTAAAGTATACTTTACAGTTTATTTAGTTCTAATAGAGTGTAAAAGAGTGCCGCCTATATGACAGCGTGCGAATTTTCATTAATTAACTGAATTTGAACAGGGATAATCGGCCTATAGCAAGCCGGATTATAACATTAGATATGATTCTGATCGTGTAGAACGTAGTGTCGCTACAATTGCTCCATTTTGGCGAAATTGGTGATAGTTGGAGATTTAATTAATCAAGAAGTCTCCATACGATCTGTTTGGGCTTAGATCGTGACCGACTATGTTTTAGTTTACCTCTAACTCCGCGCCATAAAATTGCACGGCTAGGGTGGTGTAACGATAGATTACACTGGAATTAGGAGTGGAATCGAGTCATCTTCAGTGACGAATCTCGATTTTGTTTAAGGGCTCATGATGGTCGCAAAATGATCAGAAGAAAGAAGAAACTTGCAGCTTTCTATACAGCGATATACTACTATAACTAAAGGTGTTATGGTGTGGTCAGCTGTCTGCCCTGGAAGTAGATCTCCTCCAACAGCTATTCAAGGAACATAAAATGTCATTGGTTACGCCAATAAGGTTCTTGAATATTAATACCATATTTTTAATAACTGGCAAATCTATTTTTCAGCAGGATAATGCGTGCCCACATACTACGACGGTTACTATGGAGTTTCTGGGTAATGCTAATATTGAACGTTTATCATGGCCTTCTCGTTCGCCGGACTTGTCACCGATAGAACACGTCTGGGAAATGGTAGGACAGAGAATCAATAATTTACCACCACCCCAAATAATATACACTCACCGGCAGAATTAACCGCCCACTTGTTGTCAAAATGCCCGTATTATAGCTTTTATGTTTGATGAATGTGCCATGCTTTCATGTTGACATTCAATCATAAACTAAGTCACTACTGTCATTTTTGTAAAAAGTATTCATAAAAAATACGTTATCGCGTTGTTAGCGTATTAATTCAGATTAAACTTCCTTCATTTATATCATTGTTACTAGTGTTGATAGTGTTGATATTCGCTTTATTTGTGTTTTTTCTGTGAGTTAGAATAAAGTTTAAAGCAATCCTACAATTAAAATGCCAATGGATGTTGTTACTGTGGCAATGGTAGATGACGAACGAAGTCAACGTTATGTGGCTAGAATTTTAGGAATACTACGCTCTACTGTAAAGATTGCTGTAAAACGATTCCGTGAAACCGGTTCCTACACGAGAAGCCCTGGGCAAGGCCGTAAACGCTGCACATCTGGTCGTGATGACAGATTTATTGTCAGCACTGTGCTTCGAAATCGGTTTACCACTGCAGTTGAAGTGCGTAACCGCCTTCATGAGGTAAGATTAGTTGATGTTAGTGAACGTACGATTAGAAGAAGACTTGGTGAACAACAACAGAAAGCTAGAAGACCGGCCCGATGTCCACAATTGCTCCGACGACACCGAGTCTCTCGCCTTCGGTTTGCTCAAAATCATTCTATTTGGAATATTGAACAATGGAAGCAAGTTCTCTTCACAGATGAGTTAAGAATCTGTTTAAGGGTACCAGATGGAAGCGATTTGCAGCGATTATGCAGACAGTGAGTTTCAGTGGAGGGTCTGTTATGGTTTGGGGTGATATTTGTTACGATGCGCGTACAGAGTTAGTTATTGTTGATAGAGGCAGTTTAACGTGACAGATACTTGGAAGAAATCATACTAGAGCATGTGATACCTTTTGCACCTTATATTGAGGATGGTTTTATTCTCATGTGATAATGCTCGACCGTACGTAGCTAGGTGCGTTACTGAATGTCTCGATAAGGTTTAGCTACTAACCCTTATGTATATACAGTGAAATCCTATTATCAGTACAGTATACATTGCTAAACATTATCAAATAATAAAAAATAAATGAGTTTTTTCCATATGTGCTTAATTAAGTAGGTTTTCTTATTTCCACATTTAAGAAGCTATTAAGAAAAAGAAAATGTTAGATATTTGTAATTTTACAAAGTGAGCGGTTAATTTCGCCGGTGACGGTAGATATTCTTCAACAAATGATTTTAGAAGCTTGGGATAGCATACCACAGCCTACCATTAATTCGCTAATTTCAAATATACCTAATACACTAGCTGAATGCGAAGGAAGAGAGAAGGATCGACTCATTATTAGTGTTTCTATGAATTTTTACGATAACATCTTGTTGAAATTTTCATCGTTTCTTAATACGAATTAAATATATTTCGTGAAACATTTATTAAAATATAGTACACTGGATCTTGATTTATTTATGGCGGCCAGTACATGTATAGGCAGTACGATCTCTAAAAATTACGCCAGTGAAGATAACACAATTAAAATTAACTCCCCTCTGTATTTTATAACTTAAAACTCTAAAATTATATATTTAAAAAAGGGAATAATTAAGTTCTGATCTCCACCACGTGGAACAAATAGCTATAAATATGGCATGTCTGGCACACATATGAAAAGAAAAGATATTTATATTCCTTAATTAATTTAAATTTAGAAAATAATTAATTTTATTAATTATCTGATTCCACTTTATACACCAACACGAGGGTTACTTGGAAGTTCTATTACCAACAACTACATATGTATAATCAACGCAAGGAAACAGCCAACTTTTGGCATCGATAATGTTAAACAACACAACACCAACACTTCATATTCAGCAACTTCATAGTAATGTCAAATTGAGTGACATCTCGTCCGTATAGCATTTCCACAATTAGAACATTGCCAGTTGCATACGTAAGTCGTCAAAGCACTTACTTGACATCTGTTATTTGACGTTGTATTTAGTGTTGATTGTTTCAAATATATTTGAATAACCATAATCTATCTAAATATATATGTCAAATCATATGACATGCTCTGGGAAACATCATGTTCTGAAACGACGAAATGTCAAAAATCGGTTGTTTAGTTGCGAGAACTATAAGTATCTATCTGTCAGTCCTTGTATGTGTATAATACGAATGCTAATGGTCATAATCAGTAGACTAGAACTTCTCTTCGTTCATGTTGCGTCCACCTCAAAAATGTCTACGATATATGTAGTAGCAATAAAGAGAATACTAAAGTGTATAAATTAGATTACCCTGACTACACTTCACGTACAAGTTTAATTATAAAGAAAAAAGCGAAAGGAACGAGAAAGATATGCATCAGAAGAATCAGCTGTTTTACGCACATGAAACAGAAAGATCAGCTGTTTAACGGAAGTTAAATCCTGTGCAAATTTGCAAAAAAAGATATACTAATAGCAAATACGAATTCAAGGTACATATATTTATTGCATGTATATTGTTTTGGGATCGATGTTTTAAAGTGAATAATTATAATGATTACAACAATAGCACACGTGAATAATCATGAGGATGGAGATGTTGTAAAAGGATATTGTACTCTCAACATCAGCTGTGCACAACACCTGACGATCATTACAATGAACTTTGTATGCGCGTACGTACATACAGATATTGTTTAGTCGCGTGCCTGGGATTTAATGGAAAAAATTAAGCGATGTATTCGTTTGTGAACACGAAAATTAGTGGATTAATTAAACTAATAAGTCCGTCCAAAAAAATAATAAAAGCAATTCCGCATTAATTAGTTTTTATAGACATTTTATTAAAATATGCATCATGTAGATTGAAGGTGCACATATAAATTATGTATGTAGGAGGTGTGACAATTTAATTCCAGGATTGGGGGTGTGATATCGCCCGTGACCGAATTGTATCTTAATCACATGCGTTGACACTTTGAATATGTCAAATCTAAAGCCGCTAACACACCAATAAATGTTTTGTGGTGCGTGTGAATCTGACAAAAATTTTGCCGCACGCATAGTCTCGCCACACTAATAAAATAGCCACGAACATATTTATCTAGTGCATCTTTTTATTGAACCTGCTTGTGTGCGATAAAGTTCGTTCGTTCTTAGATGGCAGCAAAGATTATAAAAGCAAAGAAAGAAAACGTAGCGACCGTATCGTTTCTAGCGCTGTCTATGGTCTCGTCTGTTAGATAAAGAAACTTATTGGCGAGCATGTTAATTAAATCTGTCACATCAGTTGCAACCAACCATGTAGAAAGTATTTTGGCAGATTATATAATATATTCTTCGAGTTTGCTATTTAGAGATGAGTCTAGGTGGATATTGCATTAGTAAGTTTTGTTACAACAATAAGTTTAATAATCTGAATGTCCAACTTATCAAGAGATCCTATGTTGTAAGTCAAATTTAATGTTAGAGCGAATTGTTTTCCTTCAGTCTGTAGTCTATAAGTTGCTATTGTAGAAGTCAGTACGTGTATAAAATTATTGTTAAAGCTGGTTGGTGCGTTATTGTGTTTGAAAAATAAGTAAATTTAACAATTTTGTGTAGCAGGAGTAATCCGAACAGTGTGTTTATGGTATTCCGTCTGGTAAGGAAAAAATTAATTCCAATTGTAAATATGACTTTCAAGAGTGCGTTAATCGAAACCGTCAATGCGTGTTTTTTTGCGCAACTTGTGCGCTCACTCACAACAAAATTATAGTTGGAAATACAACATGTGCTACTTAAAAATCTGCACGGCAGAATGCATACACTTTTTGGCACATTTTGTGAATGACATGCGAAAAAAGCTTGTATTTTTGGTTGGCATTATGCAGCCGTTCAAGTTTGAAATATATGAGATTTGGCCCGGTAATCTGTTTAGTTAGGTTCGCAGACCACCATAGGGATAGGTACACAATTCTAACGTTAAATGCCCAATCTATCCTGCTACAATCTCTGATTGTAGCACTGAGAACGCATAGCAGTTAGTGCGTATGCGTCGTTCAATTTCGGATAGTTTCTGACTGCACTGCGAACAAAGCTAATAAGAGTCCGTACTATATTAATCACTACACTAATTGTAACCAATAACACAAGAAAAATCTAGAACAAAATTGACCAAACCAAACAAGCGCTAGCAGCTGATTGCATCTGACAAGCATCAACAATAAAATGGCTTCCCGCGTTACCATTTGTACCGGAACTACAGCGCCGCCTACCACCAGAAAGTAAACTAGAACTTGTATCAGTCCACTTATAATTTACTTCGCCCCCCGTGATTACATTTAAATATCATTAAATGAAGTTTGGGATATTTAGCGTCTGCTATTTAATCATGGAAAGGTACATGCTTCAACAATCTTTGCAAATAATAAAAATTTATTATCAAAGTTTTTGTTCGGTCACAGTTACTTTACGTAAATTAAGAACAATTTTCGGTCGTCATCATCGTCCAAATAAAACGACAATTCAACAAAGATTTGTGCAGAAGATTGAATCAACATTTTCTCTAAAAAAATGGGCCAGTGAAACAGGAAAGTGCAAGGAGTGAGGACGATACGAGAAGGTGTTGGAAATGATCCAAATATGTCAATCCCACGTCGATCTCAGCAATTACAGATTTCCCACACGTCTTTGTGGCGAATTCGTAAAGATCTTCGTCTGCGTGCTTATAAGATTCTACTTACTCAAGAACTCAAGCCTCTAGACCATGGGATGCGCAGAATTTTCAGTGGGAATTAAATGAGTACATGAAAATCGGCTCACAGATGGCATCGCAAAGTATGTAATTGCCAAATAAACACATCGCTAACTCATTAGCCGGCCACAAACGTAAGGGAATTTTAAAGGATTTGTTCCGTGGCGGACAATTCTCGTTATACGATCCTCTGCGTTACCAAGCTACGGCGGTTCGGATTTGTTAAATCCGCAATCGGTTACACTTAAGTACTGTGAACGATCATGTTTACCCAACTAATAATGCAAGGAAAGTCTTAACGACTAATACCGTGACATGCCGTTCCCGTCGCCAAGATCTGGGCCTTAATGGAGTATCTCCGAACCGCATCTCTTGGCATGAGTACATTGTCGCAGAAGCCATTGGCAGAACTCAGTTCTTTAACATAATCCAAAGGGGCAAGACGTTAAATCCGTTGAACATGATACGGCTATAATTGCTGCTCACGTAATATTTTTCAAACAGTGTACCTAGAGTCTCCATTGGCCATTGCAATTCGCTGTGTACTAATCCTTGGGTCATACTCTACTTGATGCAACACTGATTCTTCCAAATGAGGAGTACTCACTGACCTAGATCTGTGTGACCTATTCTACTTGGTTTTGTAGATCCATTCTCACACAAATTTTAATAAATTCTGCTAAATATATTCTTATCTGGATTTGTTTGATGGGAACAGCTCTTAATACAAACGTATCTCTCTGGTATTTCCTTGGGCCCAACAGAGTACATTTTCATTAAACGATAATAAAAAATTTGCCAGAAATTTTCCAACACTGCTTAAAATAAAAAACAAATAATAACAGTAACAAATCATAGTTTACAAAACTATATTCAAACCTACATTAATTTATGGGAGCGAGAGTTGGGTGGATCTTGATCAATCGCAAAAAAGCAAAATATAAGCTATTGATATGAAGTATTTAAGAGCGGTCAAAGGTATTACCCGAAGGGACAGGATAAGGAATGACGCAGTTAGAGAATATCTCACTATTACAGCCACCTAGATTCAAAATCCGCTCATAATGCCGAAAAGCATGGTCCAGTACATAATAAAATTTTATTTAATACTAATATGAAGTTTGATTCGAGTGATGGTGAATTTCAAAAAAATAATTTAAAATATCCTAGAAATTATTGAGTTTAGGTATAGAGAGTGCTTAATAAAAATGAAAGTAACTAAACTATTCTTTCTTTTTATTTCAAATAATTGAGAAATTAATGTATTTGAGTTTCGACACGCCCTGTATTCAGTTTTGGCACTTTTGAAAAAATGTCACTTTGCTATAAATGTGGACCAATATCAAGAATCTATGCTAGTTAAAGAAAAAATTCAAACTGTTGTTTGCTGTATACAAGACCTCGAACCGACAGTGATTTGCATATAAAATTGACCATAACTTCTAAAACACGCTGTATAATTCAATGAAATTGTATATAGGGGGTGTGCGGCATGAGCTTAACATAAATCCGAAACAGCCTGTATATATAAACACACTGTTTGGATTACTCCTTCCGCACAAAGTATTAATTAATTCGGGACGACACGTGTTTCGAGAATAC
The DNA here is from genome assembly GCA_031763485.1 of Osmoderma eremita. Classification (NCBI taxonomy): domain Eukaryota; kingdom Metazoa; phylum Arthropoda; class Insecta; order Coleoptera; family Scarabaeidae; genus Osmoderma; species Osmoderma eremita. Next base: position 200,425 of record JARFOC010000610.1, read on the forward strand.
GTGGATTTCCATTATCAAGTCGAATAACCGAATGCCCATCTTAGAAAATTGTTTTCGTGTAAGTTTTTTGTTATATTTAAATGTAAAGTATATAATTCTACTTCTAATTTACTACGTTTAGCGTACTGATATCATATTTCATTTTGTAGCCAGTTCTTTTTCATGCACTTAATAATATTCGCGGGCTTTTTACAATTGTTCGAAAATTCAACTTTTATGAATTTTCAAAACACGTTATTCTTTTTGCATCGCTTTAGAAAAAAATATCAGCTAGCGTTAACTTCTTATAACTTACGTTACCAAAACAATTTAATTCCATGATCAGTAAAGATTGCAAGGACTGTGGGGCAGCACAATAAACACACTGTTCGGATTACTCCTCCCGCACAAAG
>JARFOC010000610.1:200916-228810 GCA_031763485.1 Osmoderma eremita
ACTGACACAAGTATGCAGGAACATCACAGGTACTGTTCAGCTTGTATTTGTACAGCACAGAACTGTTCGTGCGTGACACTGGAAAGCGGCTCAGGACAGATTCCTAATTATCTACAAAAAAAATTCCAGGCAAGGTGATAGGCTGGTCTTCAAGATCACATGTCGTATGCAACCAATATTACAATTTAGAAACGCTAAATTATGAAATATTAAGGCACGCCATTGGCGCGAATGAAAAATTGATGCGTGATCGCGCAATTGGATCTGACCATATACTTAGCATGTTAGCTGCCCTTGTTGAAAATTTACAACCAAAAATAAGCGTTAGGCCGTACAATTAAAATGTGTCGTCGGGTCAAAATTTTAGCGCGCAAAAGTCAAATTTAATATAACCTAAAAATTACCGTATTTACCATATAGTATGTACCGTGAATGATTTGTGAGTGGTCGAAATCGTGATTTCGGTTAAAGTTGGTATTTAAAGGTTTCCTGAAAACTATGATTATACACGGAAAGCTTTTGACATTTTGGCATGGTACAATAACCTTGCTTATGTATCTAAAAGTTGATAGAAAAACGTTTATTTATTGAGTAGTTAGTTAACGTTAAGTCAGTATAAATGGGAATGATCATCTCTCCTCTAAGCTTAATACCATCACAGATACGATATCCAAAAGTTATACAGGGTGTCCAGAAAGGGTAGGGAGTATTTATAAATTCAATAAAAAAACACTACAAGTCAGAAAAATATTTTTTTATTTTTAATCATTAGACAAAGTTTAGGGACATGAAGTGCCAAAGATTATGTTGTCCAAATGTTGACACTCGCGCTGCTGGCACTCCTCTAACCGAACACGGAAATTAGCCGCGACGCGTCTACACCTCTCTGGGAACGGCGGACATTGTGCTGCAATTGCTGTAGAGTTCGTGGTTTGCGTGCATACACTCGCTCTTTAAGGTATCCCCATAAGAAGTATTCAAGCGGTGTAAGATCGGGGCTTCTCGGGGGTCAGTTAATGGTGTCTCTCCGAGAGTTCACTTTTTGCCGGGAAAAGTTGATTGACAACCTCAAGTGATTGGTTTGAGGTGTGGCAAGTGGCTCCAGCTTGTTGAAACCATGTTTCCACACTAAAACCTTCAAACTCCTGCAATTATGGAACCAAAAAGTTTCTTAACATGTCGCAATAGCGTTCACTGTTTACCGTTAGTGCTCGCCCTCGCCGGTCTTCAAAAAAATAAGGTACAATGATGCCTTCGCCAGACATGGCAGCCCTTTGGACTATGTATAATGGTCGTTCATGTTTCTGTCTTGGATTTTCGTTGGCCCAGTAGCGGCAATTGTGTTTGTTTACGTGACCACTTAAGTGAATGTTCGCTTCGTCACTAAACAGAATGTTTTCGAACGTTGGGAAATGTTGAAGCATTTAATTTGCAAAATTCAGCCGGTGAGGATAGTCGGTATCGTTTAGATTTTGAACAAGCTGAATTTTGTGCGCTGTAAGATGTAAATCTTGCTTCAGAATCTTGTGCGACGACGATTTTTTAAATGTTAAGTTCTTGACTGCGCTTGCGAACTGATTGAGACGGGTTTTCACGCACAAACTCTCACTTCTTCAATCTTTTGTAGTCTTCGAAAAGAGCGCGGCCGACCTTGATTGAGAATTTGTACATTGTAAACATAACCTCCAATTTCAATTACCGCAATTAATTCGGAACAAGAAACCCGAAATCACGGTAACCATGGTTGCTGCGATTTGATTCAGGGTACATAAAAGCTGCGTTCGTTTATTCGTTCTACGAGAACTATTTGTATCTTGTCGTTCGTTTATTACAAACGGACCAAGTAAGTTTTATTTTTAAACGTTCGAAAAACTAGGAATGGAGTGAATGGAACATACCCCACGACGCTCATGAACACCGAGTGGGAGATGTAGGGTTTATAGTACAATAGAGCCTGTTATAACCTCACTTTTCGTGAAATTTTAAAGAAGTAAAATATATAAAATAGATAAAACCTAAATATTTAATGTCCTTTTATTCGCCTTTTGGTGTTTTACATACGTTTGCTCAGTGTTATAGCACCATCAGTGTTTGAATAAGTTATTAAGGTTATGAAAACAAAAAAGGTTCTACAACCGTTCAAATATGAAATACACTAAGATACACTATTCAATCTTTTACGTTCGTAGATCCGCACCTGTCTGCACCGCTCCAAATCTAGAACAAATAAACGAACGCAACTTAAATTACATGGTCGCACTATAATTATTTGAATTATCACTTTGAATATGAAAAACACGTTTCACTTTAAACGAATTACACGGCAATATGGGTATCGAAACTAGAAAAAAATAATGATTTTCTAGACTCCAGATAAATTCGGCCATCAAAAGAAGAAATCTGTACCGGACATAATGGATGATGACGCATTGCTTAATGTAGCAACTGAGGCGTATGTTAGAGGCTTAGGTTTAGACGATGATTCCATCCTACAAGGGAAGATTGAAATTAGAGAGGTCGCTAGTGGCGCTTGTATAATAAAAGAAGAATCGATAAAGGTATTTTATCGTAGGAAAATCGGTACTGCAGTTTTTTTATATTCAATTATTACTTTGTTTTTAGGATATCTCACTTATTTACGTTATAACAGGTTCCCTAACTCTCTCCCAGAAAACAATTGACGGCGAAGAAGACGATGCGCACATGTTCACAGCGTATTCGGGCGATACTGTAGGGGGTTTAGCCGTAATTACTGGCGAACCGAGCTTTTTTACCATTAAAGCTAAACATCAGTCCAGAATAGCCCTGATTTCGAGGAATAATTGTTACAGGTTTGATATAGCTCTTTTTCATTCTTTTTTTAAAATTATAAATAAATTGTATTTTCATTTCATGTTCATTTTGCAGTTTATTAAAAGATAATCCAAAAATAGTTCTACATATAGCTCACATGGTTGTAAAAAGATTGTCTTTATTTGTGAGGCAAGTCGATTTTGCGTTAGATTGGGTATTTTTAGAATCTGGGAGGGCTGTTTATCGACAAGAAGAAGATAGTGACTCGACCTTTATAGTGTTATCCGGCCGATTACGTTCCGTAATTACTCAAGCTAACGATAAGAAGGAGGTGGTCGCTGAATATGGTAAAGGTGATTTAGTTGGAATTGTAAGTAATTATTAATGTTGTATACATAATACAACCCACCTGATATCTTTTACATGCGCAGCTCATGTTACACTAGGGCAGGGGTTCCCAAAGTGCGGCCCGCAAAGCCTGTGAATTCGGCCCGCGATATCGATACGATATATTAAATTTTTATTAAAAAATAAATAAGTAAATAGTAAAATAAATAATAAATATTACAAATAAGATACAATAAAATATTTTAATACTTTAATTTTTAATTTAAAAAGTTCTTACAGAACTTTAGTCACAAGCGTTTGCATTAATAAAATATTATTTAGTTTATATTAAAAAAATCGTGGTTATTGTTTTCATTTTATTCCGTTTTTTTTTTGGAAAATCGGTAATATTAAATTGGCCCGCCTAAGAAAAACTTTGGGAACCCCTGCCCTAAGGCAATAACTAAAAAAAGTTGATTTTAAGATTCATACTTACATATTTTTAATATAAATAAAAACGAACACTTAGGTTTTACATCAGTTAAACTGTATTATGAGAATTATAACATAATGTAAGGAAAATAATAATGAAGTATAGTAATTTTTTAAGCAATTGAAAACTTTTACTGCAAGAAGGAGCAAAAATTAGTCGAATACCCTATTAGCGTCTACTTACGTGTCCTTATCGTTTGGTGCAACCATAAGTCTACTCCATATTCATGTAACTGTTTGGTTCTCACTTCTACCCTTACCTCTGCAATTTAGTTGGTGCAACAATGATGTAATTTCGGAATTACCTTTTTGTTGTACCAACTGAGTATTGCATATACACAGTCGAAGATTTGACATCTTTCTATTAGTAGTCAGTAGTGGGGACTACGCCATCGCTGGATACGTACGCAAGGGAGCGGGCAGCGCTGATAGCAGTCAATTAATCAATCAATTAATCTAGCCCGCGTAGTTGAATATTTCACTTTACATTATTTCTTCTCGCTTGCGTATTTTTGATTTTCTTTACCTTACGTTACGAAATATTAACGTACACCAGCGAAAGAAAAGTACAAATAATTAAATGATACTACTCCACTAGAAAGTATTGCTCAAGAAGTACTCGTAATTAGCATTCCCAATGTATTTACATTCCCAAATAGGCCAATTCCCACAGAAGCGATAGTTTATAATTATTATTCATAAATTTGAGCCAACAGCTTGTGTTCCAATCTGCCAAACATGTGTTGAACAGAGTGTAGAGTAGAAACAATAAGTGAAGAATGGGAACGTCGTGAAATTAATGTCTCTAGTGCAGTTGAAAATAGTTAACCATGGTCTCTGTACAAATATCTAAACTATGTTGGAATGGAACAGCACATTCATTATTTAGATTTCATTATTCTTTGAAGATTGTTTATCGTTTCAATGGGGTATTTATTTGCATACATGCAGTCTACTATCTTAATACTTCGCGCTATGAACATACACCAATCAGTGGCACGCACTGAATATTTTAGTCATTTAAATTTGGGATTTACTCTACTACTAATAATAAAATATTATTTATTAAAATACACGGTAAGATTGTAAACTTTTAACGGTCGCAGAGAGTGCAGCACACCGCAAAGCATGTGCTTCGTAAAGCTATCTATTTAGCGAGTTTATATGATGTTTAACGGTGGAGAGCGCACTACCGACTGCGGCATTCCTGTCGGTGTCACGGATCGGGCGATCTGTGTGATTTGACAAAGTTCTAACAATAATACATTTAAATCGGCATCCAAAATGAAAAATTTCTATCCCTGCATTATGTATATAGTGATTGTATATTCGTAAAGTAGAGCGGACCTGAAGAACATATAAATCTAAGAAAATCTTCAACATGTGTTAATACAGTTGACGTTACCCAAGACATGATTTCGAACTATGTTGACAATGTACGTTTGTCCTTCAAAAAAAAAGAAGTGTAGTATTACAACTAGCATGGTGTTTTCTTATTTTGATATCAGAAGAAGAATGTAACGCTCCATTTGCTCTATCAAGCATATTACTCAAAATTTTGCTTACCGTATTTATTCTAATAGTTTAATCATTTAGGGTATCTATCTTTGCGGTGTTTATTTCAAATTAAACCCAATCCTCGTTTCTATTCTTTTGCTATCCATCTCAAAACAATTGTGTAGCAACTAAGTTTTGATACAAAACGACATCGTTTTAGTATCACATACGGAATTCAATCTGAATGTGGTTAATGGGGTTTCCCCTACCTACTTGACGTTGATTGTGAGCACATCGCATAAAACCGCGGCATTTATTAGAGTGCGGCGTTTATTTAATTCGGCATTATTTTCTTGCGGTAGCTATTAGAATGCGGTGATTATTGAAATTGCGGCGCCAAGTGGAATAAATACGGTAAACATACCGAAATACCACAACGTAATGTCATTAGGGAAAGAATGCTCGAAAACTCCTTGCTATATTATAAAGTACTAAAATACGACCTAGAACAAAACGAGGAGAAAAGCGACAGAGATGTAGCAGGCGACTTGGAAGACGAATATATATTATAAATATATTAGTGTTTGCCTCACCCAAGTGTTATTTTCAAAGAAATATTATATTCATTATGCTGTTAAACAAATAAATAGTTTTATATAAATCAATTTTTGAGTCCGTCGTTTGGGAGTAAATAATAATAATATGAAATAATATTAATTGGTTTGGTTTGCGATGCCATCCGCTATGTTCGATAATTTGCCCTGTCCACTACGACCTCTAGGGCTTATAGAGTTAATGCCATCCTAAAGTTCATCAAAAGGACCCTGAGGTAAATCTGAATCTTGTTCAGTGATGTCTTCTTCTGGTCAGCTAGGGAAGAGGCTACCTTCACAAAGATTGTGTACCTGATTCGGGTGATTGCCCGAATCTGTGTAGGTGCTTTCTGAGTGTGGAGTATCTGTAAAACCGGAAGTAATTATTTTGAGGCTTTTACGATCAAGTTCAAGTTTTTCCCTAGTTCTGACATGATTCGATGAAATACATTCTTTCGCATGTACCAAATCATGAGAATTGTTCCAATATTGGAGTACTTTCTGTTTTGACTAGAGACGAATTTGTTGTTTGACTATGGAAGGTGATATGACATTTGCAGGTTCTGGCTCCTGGAAACATCCCGTAGCACCGCAGCAGTGCCTGCTGTCTCATTACCTTGAATGAAGGCAACCGAGATTAGGAATAAATTGTTAGCCGCCCATATTGTATATAGTATATTTTTGCAGCTCCAGATCAGTTTAGAATTGTATTTGTGCAATACAGCCTGATTGTCACTGAAAATTTTAATTGATTTGTGATTTTTATTCAAAATCTCTTGCATACATCTCAATGGCATAGACTTCAGCTTGAAAAGTCATTGTGTCTTGTCCGAGGTTGCAGTGTTTTTCAACTCTCGGGTGTTACGACAAAAGATTTCTACGCCACGAAACAACCGTGTCTAGCAGCTTATTTTTCCATGAACACATGAGTACTCGGCGATTGATACGCTATGTGCGAAAGGCGAAATGTGGTTTACCTGGCCACCTTTTCCAGTGCAATGTGTAGATGCGGCAGATCCAGAAGCATGCGGACATTGGTCCCGTGATTACCATAGCTTGTTGCGCTTTCCGTCACCTGGCTATTGTCCCGTAGGTAGTAGCTCGTCACATAAAGACGGTGAACTAGTTTTGGCGATAGCCCCAAAGACATCTCACACTCGTCGCAGGGTAGCGACAACACCATAGGTAGAGCCCTGCCTTTTGGGGTACCTTTTCCAGATGCGAATTCCAGGTTAATGCATTATCAAATATTCAAATTGTAGCTTCACGTCTTGGATACTGGGTGGTCGTTGATTTTTCCATTTTCCTCTTCCTGGTGAATACTACTATCATAGTTTTGTGCAGGTTGATGCTCCCTATTGCACCAGCTGCAAATGGGATTGTTTACTTGTTGTAGGGTTGTGAAGATTTCAGTCTCACCTCACCCTCCCAATAAGATGACAATGTTATTTGATGTCATCTAAACCTGTAGTTCGGCTCAATGATAACCAAAAATTGTCTACAGGAAGTGACCATAGCAGTGGGGATCAAATCCCTCCCTGCGGACGTTGCATCCTTTGAGAATTAGTCATTTCTACTCTGAAAACAATAGCAGGCAATATCGGCTTAGAGAACAGAAAAAAATATGAAATACCTCAAGTTATGAAGACCAAAATAAGAATGCTTTTTTTCCGTTTTTCATGAAATCTGTTAAAGTGGACTTTACCCCTTCTTGCAGCAAGGTCTTCAATTATTATTTGTATTTAGAGCTACTTAATTCGTTATCAACGTTACTATTTTAGTAACCCAGATTACGTTGATTACGTTAGGTCATGTGGGTTATATTATTAAGCATAAGCCTGGTATATTTCAAATGCAAATTGCATGGGCAGTCACGCCACACATTCACTGCAGGCTATGAAATTATTAAAATTTGTTACATTTGTGTTTATTAAGTAGTGCGTTTATTAACAGGTCGAGATGGTTACACATACTAAACGAAGCACAACTGTTATAGCAGTCAGGGATTCAGAGTTAGCCAAATTACCCGAGGGACTGTTTAATGCCATTAAATTAAGGTTTCCTATAGTAGTAACTAGACTGATTAATTTATTAGGCCACAGAATCTTAGGTAAGTAATTTATCGTTTTCAAGAGCGAATAAAGAAATTATAAATCAATGTATTTTGTTTAAATCATTATATACTTATAATAGATGTGGCATTAATTTTTGGTAGGCGTGGGTCTGTTATTACTATTGGCTAGTTGTTTTAGGACGAGGAAGTTAATTCCCTTCAGAATATGGAATTATAATAAATTAATAATCTTATTTGTTGATGTAACATGTCCATATATAAAATATAAATACCTACCCACACCCATGTGCTATCAATGGAAGTTCTTTTGGCCCGATATTTGTAAAATATATCTAATTATACAATACATTTACTTTATTGTTTTAATGGGCTGTTTTTTGTTTGTTCTTAATTACGTAATCATCCTAATCAACTTATACTCATATTAAATGATATTGCCCTGGTAGGTGATTCACTGTTTCATAATTTTTTTATGTGGAAAAATGACGTCTGTCTGTTGTTTTTCTACCCTGCGTTCAATGCATAGTGGCCTGATTAGCTCCATATTGTGTGTTTGGTGTGTAAACTTTTTTGTTAGATATTGTAGTCTATCAGTAATAGGTTGAATCTCTATTTTGATGATAAGGGACACAGTGGGAATCCCCGAGGGAGACCTTTTTCTGGTATTATAGGTTTCATTAATTTTGATAAAATAAACTGCGCCTAGGAATTGTTCTCTCATCTATTTAAACATAAAGATATATCATTATAGTTATTCCCCTTTTCCATTCTTCAGGAAAATAGTTTTTCGAAAGGCAGTATTCATATACTTTGATAACATGATGGTATATGTTTATATCCAACATTCCTAGTATGTCTTTCGTGATATTCCCCATCCCAGGCTAGTATCTTTTCCGCTTTTCTTAACCATAAATATGTGTCTTCGTCTATTAGGTAGTTATTCCGGTACGCCTCTTCCGTCTTTATGAAGTTGTGTACCACTCGTTTACTTGTCTATAGTTGTTCTCATCGAAATTCCTGCCCTGTGTTTCTTTAACTGTTTTGCAAACTGTTTCGGCCTTACGTTTACCTTGTCTTCATTTCTTCGTACACTACTATTACAAATGATGGGGATGATGTTCAGGCGGAAATAATAAATGTGTTTAATAATTTCGGTTTGAATTATTAATACTCGTGTGAAAATAAAATACAAACGCGATAAAATATGCCATAAAATAATTATTTATAATGTGATTGGTAAGCAAAAAGCAATGGGATTTTGTAACTAAATAAAGTAAAACAACAGAAGTGCTCTTAAAGTATATTTATTTAAAATTAAAAAAACGCAACGAATTAAAAATTAAAATAAATAATGAATAAATGGTATGAACGAATACTGTATGCGCATAGTTAAGTTAATCGCGATTGTGACAGTACGAGTTGGGTCACCTCTTATGTCGATGTTACGAAAAAGTTAATATGAAAAGAATTTTGAACTATACGTGAGTTAAAATACTTAGCTGTTTGACCATGTGGAAGTAAGTGAGCCTTGGATGTACTACTTAGAGGTCCCTAACTAGAAAAATTGGCTTCGGAGGTCGAAGGTAACACCTAACCCGTACGACCTGGTAGCTATAACACGAGAACCTCATTGTCTTGTCCTGATCGGTCGAAGACGAACGGTTCGTTCTGTCTTGGACGGACCAACAAGAAGAACTAGTTGTCGGACGAAGACGGACTGCTGTCTTGTCCTGGTCGGACGAAGACGGATTGCTGTCTTGTCCTGGTCGGACGAAGACGAACATTGTGGATCCGGGATGGACGAAAAGGAACTTACGTTATGTCCGGACGGACGAGTACACACTGTTGTCCCGCCCTGGTCGGATGAAGATCAACTTGTCCCGAACAACGAACTATCTTGGCTTACGTAGAAAAAGTTATTAAAATGACGTGAAATGGCCAAGGGTTCAACAAATCACAGAGCAGTAAATATACATTTAAAAATATTTTACGAAAACAAAGCTGTACTGTGTTTGAATCAAAGGTTAATTACGTATTGACTCGCTCTGAAAATTGGCAATGTAATACGGATTAAAATGATACTTGACATGACTATATTTAATACAAGAGAGATTAAATATAATTTAGAATTGTAATAATTAAATCCATATTTGTACATATCGAAAGAAGAGGGTATTTGTCTGTCACCTGATCAAGGCTGTTTATTACAAAGGGCAGTTAATGTGGTGACGTATTCATACTATCGGAATTTCCGATAAAAGCAAAATCTCTTTAATTGAAAAAAAAACATCATAAAATAATATTTTAGAAAAAAGAACTGTTTTCGGTTTCACGGTGAGTGTAACACTATATTGTCTTCTATTAGTGTCCCTATTGGAGTTTTGGTTTTGTCATTATTGAATTTTCTAATCTACTGCCAGTGGTTTCTTTCTTGTAATTTTTGTAATTCATTGCATGCTTCCAACCATTTGCCTTTGTTGTATTCCCCAATAAAGCATTTGTATGGAATTATACCCAATCATATTTAGTTGAAAATACTATGACTGGCGAGACTCTTGTGCGCATATAAGTATTTGTTGCAACTATACAGTCAACTAAAACGCTAATAACGTACATCATACGTCTTCCATCTGAATTGCAGCATATTTGCAGAAAGATTAAATATCTTGTATATGTTGCTAGGATAATTTACTCTATAAAGGATCTGACTTTCAATAACTTATTTAAAATGTTTTTCCATAAACCCAAATTCCACATATAAATTAGTACGGGGGACGCCTTTTATATTTCGGGAATAGGCGTGCTGCCACCTAACGACTGAGGCCTGTATCGTAAATATCGGCCTTTTTGACAGTATACTTAATCAGAACATTTTGACGTACAGGTGGTAATTGTGTTACTTACACTGGCTTAAAAAAATCATCTTGGCCAAAAAACGGAATTAACTCGTGAACATTTTTGTGTCATTATTTTTTAGAATTTTCGACGTGGATTATCTCAACAACAGTGCATCGATGAACTTAATTCGGCATTTTGGCGATGAAGCACCATCAAAAACTAGTGTATACCGGTGGTAAGCCGAATTCAATTGTGGCCGTGCTTCACTCAGTGACGAATTTCGCGAAGGCCGTCCAAAATCAGTTGTTGTTCCGAAAAACATTGACGCTGTGCGTGAACTGATATTGCAAGGTCCATATGTTGCGTATCGTGACCAGCATACATTCAATATACATCAACATATGGCCATCAAAAAAATGTTCGCGTTGGATTCCACATAATTTGACAATCGGCCAAAAAAGGCTCGTGCGGATTCGTCGACGAAATGCTCCAAAAATACGATCACGGACTTCAAAATATGTTTATGATATAGTAACAGGTGACAGGTGGATCTATACCTATGAGCCCGAAAGTAAACAGCAGTCGACTGTGTGGCTCATTCAAGATGCGCCAAATCCAACACGAAGCACTTCGAACCAAAGGGTCGCCTGTTTCTTTGAAAAAAACCGGACATGTGGCAACTGTAGAATTGGGCAACATCAGACGGTCAATTCGGAATGGTGCACAACTATTTTTTTGCCAAAAGTATTCAGAAAAATACGGATACCGTCAAAAGACGGATCATTCTCCACCAGGACAATACGAGCTCGCACAGATCAGCTCAAACAAGAGAGTTTTTGGCAACTGAAAAAGTTTAATTGATGTGCCATCCGCCGTATAGCCCTGATTTGGCACCCAATGACTTATTTTTGTTTCCACACATCAAACAAAAATTACGTGGACAACGTTTTTTGTCGACTGAAGAAGCGGTTGGTGCTTTCAAAATGCATATTTTGGAGGTACCTCAATCGGAGTGGAAAAAGTGATTCGAAAACTGGTTCAAGCGCATGCCTAAGTGTATCGATCTTCATGGAGAATATTTTGAAAAACAATAAAGTCATGTACTATGATTAATTTTAGTTTCTGTTCTCTATTCCCGAAATATAAAAGGCATCCCTCGTAGTAGCAGTAGTTAAGTTAAGCAGCATTTTTTTTAATTTACCGATTTACTTTTAGGATCGTGGCAGAAATCAACACTAGCCGTAGCAACGGCCAAAAGTACCAGAATCGATAGCCGACCGACACAATCTAATTTCTCGACAATTGCTATTGTGCCTGTTTCAGATGATGTACCTCTAACGGCATTCACTTACGAGTTATATCATTGCTTATCAGGAATAGGTATGCTTTTTCTAATTAAAAACATGAACGTTCTTAGAGTAGTAATCACTTGTTACAGGATTAACATTAAGGCTGACATCAGACGTGATACGTAAAACACTAGGGACCACTATAATAGATGCAAACAATGAATATAGGTTAACAACGTGGCTCGCGCAGCAAGAAGATCAGCATAAGATCTCGCTTTATCAGTGCGATTTCTCTAATACCGTGTGGACGCAAAGGTGTATTAGGCAGGCTGACTGTATTTTAATCGTCGGATTGGGCGCTAATGAACCCAGTTTAGGCAAGGTTCGTACATATTCCGCGCTGCTCGTATGTTTACGTGAATAAAATATCTGCAGAAGTAACGAATTCGATCACGCTATTAAATATGTGGTTAGTGTTCCTGTATATTTCGTAGCAACGCTATATGTATTTACAAATTATATATAGCAAGCGCAATGTTGGTTTTTTATAACATGACCGTTTCATCTGTTTATAATAAAAAATACAAAATAGGATACGGTGGCTTAAAATAGTAAAAATTAAAAATACCCTTACCACCTCGATGAGTGAAGAACTGCAACTTAGTTGCCGAAATACGTATCCAGGAGTTCTTCACTCATCGAGGTGGTAAGGGTATTTTTTATTTTTACTGTTTATAATAATTTGAACGTAACGTTAATTTTAGGTGGAGAAAGAGGTCGAACGTTTAGCAATGAGGACGCAGAAGGAATTAATATTGTTACATCAAGAGGACGGTCCTAAGCCGCATAATACGATAGCCTGGAGAAATATGCGATCTTGGGTACAATCCCACCACCATATATTGTGTCCGAAGCGGATGTTTTCGCGTAAATCCCTTTATAGAATTGTATGATCTTCAATCGTATAGGTTTCTAATATAGATCTGTACGCCTAAAATTATCTTTCAGAATTTATTGTATAGTAAAGTTTGTATGTCTGAGCCTAATATTCATTCCGACTTTTCGAGATTAGCTAGATGGCTTACGGGTACGTCGGTGGGACTGGTTTTAGGTGGAGGCGGTGCCAGAGGGTCGGCTCACGTTGGTATGATGAAAGCCGTACAGGTACGTACACATAGATTTCTTCATTTATTTAGTCGTTGTACTTATGTCTCTTTTTTATTTGTTTTTAGGAAGCCGGAATTCCTATAGACATGGTGGGTGGTGTAAGTATAGGTGCGTTCATGGGAGCTTTATGGGCACAGGAACGTAATGTCACCACTGTTACGCAAAAAGCAAGGGAATGGTCGAATGTACGTTTATATTTACGGGGGGTGTGATAATATAATTCCCGAAAGGCACCTTTATTTTTATTGCAATCTATCTACAGCTAATTAATATAGCAAAAATATTAAGTAATAGATTTGTACATACAGGGCTTTTCTTGTAACATTAGGTAGAGCAACCAGTTATACGTTAACGCGTCGTCAGTGTGAAAAAAAAACAATTCTTTGTGTCAAAAATTTCTTTTTTAATTTATTTTTATGTTTATTCATACATCAATCACAAATTAAATACATTTTATTGAAAAGTAGAAAATTCACTTAAATTATGAACAGCTAATACAAAGATGAAAAGGTGGCAATGATAACGTGATAATAACTTAAGACGGGTTAGGGACATGTTTTCAGTCAATTATCCTGAAGGCCTATAGCATGTGCGAAAACTATGCTTTATATTTAAAAAAAAATTCAAAGCAGATGGTTGTGTTCTCACAGATAAATAAATAAAAGCAATCACATCAATCTGAATATCCTAAGTGATGTAGAGGAACATTATGAAGTATCATACAGTTCCATATACAAAACCGTGAAAGATTTCAATTATAAGTCACATAAAATACAAATCAAGAGCTTTTCGAGGAAGATAAAATAAACCGAACAGATTATTGCCATATTTAATTTGTTAAATGAAAACGTGGAAATTTTGAATAAAACACTATGTAATGGCGAAGCTACATTTTACCTTTGTTTTGTTTGTCTTAATTAACAATTCGAATAAAATAATTTCTTCATTCGATGTTGAAATTTTACGCTTTATTAAAAACATGGCCAAATTCTACTATATGGTAATATTATAAGTTTCATAGTAGATAATAAATGGTGAGGGCAACACTCAGAACTTCCGGGATGTATCTTACATTTATTCATTGAAGAATACTAAATTTCCTTTCCATTAACCCATTAGTTATTGATTCCGCAGAAATCGGCATGCACAAAACCTGACACGATGCAGTACCCTCAAAAAATTAGCTAATTTGTATCCAAACGATTGCGTTCTTTGGGGTTACCTGAAAACTAAAGTTTATAATAACATGCAATTATTTATAATTAACATGTGATGAAATAAACCCAGAATTGCCTTGAAAGACAAGGAGGACACTTAGAAAACTTGCTGTGAAATTACATTTCACCTTTGTTATGTTGTTGTGTTTGTCTTAATTAATCGTTAGAATAAAATAATTTCTTTATCCCATGTTGAAATTTTGCACTTTCTTTGTTAAAAGCATAATCCAATTCCTCATAGCTGTGTTTTGCCAACACAAATATTTCCGTACCAAATTCCAGTATACTTTCGTAACAGTTTCGTGTTTAGTAGTAGATTTAAAATTTTCATGTTATGTTGGAAATTTTTCGTTAGAAAAAATAAATTATAGTAGATCCTTTAAAACGTCCTAGCCAGAGATAATTAATAAATAATACTGGCCATAGATCTACACTGATGACGCGTTAATGTATAACTGGTTGCTTTCTATGTTTCTTAACGTTACTTGTAGGAAATACCTATGTGTAACGTTACAAAAAAGCACGGTATAGTAAGTCGTGGCTATCCTTCCAGTGAAAGATCCGCTTTTTATTTAGTCTTGTGGGACTATTTGTTAGCAACAGGCAATTAATGTAACATCAAGCACAGCACATAATACTTAAACTTGTAATGCTTGTCTTTTGATTATTCTAGTTGCTATGAGATTTCTTTGTAATGTGCTTCGGTGCAAACGAAGTCTATCTTGGTACCTATTGGCGTATTTATACACCTCATCTCTGACATAAGGCATATGCAGGTCATTGTGTATCAAAACGTGGTGCTCTTTATTTGTTTCTGTGTATTTGTGACGGGAATCTTTGTATTTTGTCAATGTTGGAATTTGACGCTGTCCCCCAGAGTTCTATGCCAATGCGTCCGTATGAGCTTTATAATAATTTTACATATCAATTCTTTCTTTCTCCTTGTGAATATGTGCTTCTTCCCGGCGAGTCTTTTGCCTAAATACATTCCTAAGTATCTTTGTCTTTTTTGTGGGATTTGTTTTTTGTTTAGACTGGCGAGAGGGCAAGTACCTTTACGCATTATAAATGCTATATGCACCGATTCATTTTCGTCGACGTTGATTTTCTATTTCTTTATCCATCTATTATCTATTCATCCCATATATTTTTGTAGCAAGCTTGATGCTAAAATTAGTCCCACTTACCCACAGTGGTCTGTGTAGAAGAGATAAAGTATGGGTCCTAGGACACTTCCTTGGATTCGGTTGACTACTCTTATAATTTACTGAATTGTCCAGTGTTCGCTGTCAAAATCTGCCGTTCAGGATGGGGGCTAGTCTACGTAGCAGCAGTTTGTCAAATATTGAGATTAGACTTGGCGCATTGTCATGATGAATGACCCACCTATGATACCACAGTTCGGATATTTTTCATCGAACACAATCTCTGAAGTTTTAAATATCATTGTTGGTTAGCTGTCATAAATTCATGGTGGACTATTGGTGATTGAAGGAGCACGCAGAGTCTTAAACTGTGAGCGCAACATGCGTGTCCTTTTAGGACGCGGTGCCCCCGGGATTTATTGCCTGCTCTGGCATTTTGTTTCATGATCGTAGTGGAAGCACCAAGTTTTATCAGCCGTAATTACTCCCGAAATCGCATGCGCATTTGAAGAAATGTCTGCTTACGACAGTCATCCGTCAAGATCCGAGTCACAAATTTTGCAGAAATATTTCTCATGTCCTTTTTTAATTAAAATTAGCCTAATCAATTTTCAGCTATTATTCTCACAGTTACCAGTACGTCGGACTATATTACATCTCTGTTAATCTTAACGGCCGTCATTGTTGTTTTTGGCCGCTTGTTTCTGGAAAAAGATACGACATTCTCGCCAATCATTTAAATGCTTATGCCACTCAAACACGCTGGACCTTTTTGTAGCATCTTCACCATATTCATCTGGCAACAGTCGTTATAGTAGCACATTTGCCGATTTTCACACAAAATTTGACATTGGTGTAAATTTCGGTCGCCCGATTTTGCGCCGAAATGTACACGTGAATATCTATTATCTTTTCAATACCTAATTAACAACTAGCTTTATCCGCTTGAAATTTACACGCGTGTTAGCTCAGACACATTTAAACACTAATACTCGGTATTATTAGGTGACAAGCGGCACCACACGACCAATTCGGGAATTAAATTGTTACACCTCGTATTTAGATTCAAAAGTTTGCTTTATATGTTGTCTTGATTTTTTTCGTTTTTTAATAGAAAATGACACAATGGTGGAGACAAATTTTAGATCTAACCTATCCGATGACTTCTATGTTCAGTGGTAGGGATTTTAATCAATCGATCAAGGGTACGTTTGGGGATACTTATATAGAAGATCTCTGGTTACCTTACTTTACTATTACGACTGATATTACTGCTTCTTGCATGCGAGTACATACCCACGGTGAGTGTTTTTATTTTTATTGTATAGTAATAATTATTATTCTGATTAATTTTTTTTGTGCTTCTTAAGGTGTGTTTGTTGAAATGTCTTTACTACTACATTAACCATAGCCACTAACAATTCCCTACAATATAGTATCTCTGTTTAGAAGCTTCTTGTTTCCTAAATACTTTTGGTTGTGTGTGTATCTGGCATAACATTGTGATTGGTTAACCTTGATGTTTGCACAGTATGTACAGTCTTTTGTTTAAGCAGCTGATACTAGATTGCTTTTCTAACATTTTGCATATATATATATTTTACATTATATTTTATACGGTATGTATTTGGTTTCATTTAGGCCAGTAATAGACAAGCGTGTAAACGCCGCACGTCTTGTTTCTATATTGTGCATTCATCCAGGGTTTTATATGTACATATACTTCAATTACATAGTTGTATTACGTAATATTTAGAACTGATTATGTCTTTATCTGTCTGCACAATATTAGGGTATGTATTTAGCTGTAGATTGATAAAGATTTCGTTTATTGATTCGATAAATTGTTCGTTGTCCTTTGTTCATGCGTGTTCGAGGCACTAATTATTGCTACAGTCGAACCTTAGACATACATATGTAATCATGTAGATACTGAAGCAAACGTGTATAGAACTAGGCTTGCCAACGCTCATCCCACCACTGTCTAAAGTTCGATTTCACATGCGGTGTATCATTGTATATACATATTTAATGTGTCTTGATTTTTGAACGGGTTTATCATAAGTTTTAGCAGTTCTTCGTAGCCATAGCGTGGTGCTAAAAGCAGCACAAAAAATACACAATTTTTGTTCACAATTAAAAATTTCTTAAGTTTGACCAATGATTTATTTTTTGATATTTCTCTTTAATAGATCTTTAATTGCAGAAAATTATTATTAACTAAACAATTGTTGGCAGAGGGGTTAGGTAAACTAGATCTTAAGAGAATTTATTGAAAGGATTAATTGAGAGCAAAATTTATTCTTTGCATTTAAATAACGATTCAGATTGTGGAATATTATGGAACAGTTTTTGTAATCTTTTACAGCTAGGCACATCTTAAGTCAATTAACAACACATTTACGTGATCGTTTGGAAGGATTTTGAATATGAATCCTTTTTTATGCAGTTTTCTTTAATTAGGCTGTGCTGAAAATGATCACCACCAACATCAATGTATAGAGTGTCGCTATTTCTTAAATTGTCATTGAAGGAAGTACACTATTATGTGCGATTATTAAAATCTACATGGTGTAACTCTTTTACAAGAAATACTCTGTACGAATCAAGGTGCAGCATCTTTTTCACTGCTCAATGACAAGATCCATACGACATATCTAGAACCATACACATCGTAGTACGAACAAATTACATTATTTCGTTATATTGTACTGTGAGTATAATAAGGGGATAAATCAACATTTATTTAAATGAACTAGAAGACCGGACCGTTTAACCAAACGGTAGATCCTTGAATTGGTTATCAACATGCCAAACCAACTCAAAGAATGTGCCTTAAAAAACGACTTTTTTAACAACCTATCACCGCTAGACTACAACCTCCGATACAAAGAATACTTGCAGTATATCCTGCCCTGCGCGCCAACAATTTTAGTGTGATTTTAATTTTGATTAAAGTTTGTGAAAAAGGGTTAATGTTATTATAAATAGGGTTGATATCTATAGCTCTCGCAATTAAAGAACCGACTTTTGACATTTCGTCTTTTCATGACATGGTTGCCACGTATTACAAAGAATATTATATAGTTTGACAGATATATCGATAGGTTATGGTTAAAGAAATACGAAAACTTACAATACAAAATAGAACGTCAAAATGACAAATGTCAAGTAAGTAGGTTGCCAACTTACCTTCTATGCTTCTATGTATAAATATGCACCTGTTTGCTGTACCAATTATCGCGCGGGCTACATGGTAGTTGTTGCAAATACACACGAGCATCCTCAGCGTAATCATTATGTGAGATCTTTTAACTTTTCCCTTGCAGACACTTTATGTTTCTCGAAACCGAGCTACAAATTTGTGGACATTACGTCTTAAATGCTCGTCTGCAATTTGAGTGGTGAATTCATACATGCACAACTGCACCGAATATATACATTTTCCATTCTCATCACGATGTCCGTTTCGAAAATAAAACCAATATAAAAATATCTTGTTGAAGAGAATACGGCATTATAAAAATAATATAACCTAAAATCAATGCATATCAATAATAGGAATTTTGTTGTTCACAATATTCTATTCCAATCTATAAGTGTCTTTAGAAAGACAGTATTCATAAGCAAATCGTAAAAAAAGAAACAGCTAAATAAAATCATAAAATAAACTCCCAACAAAAATTCTCGCAGGGCACTGATAGATCACTAAAAATATTACTAAAAAACAATTCACTCAATTTAATAGAGAAAAGTATTGATATGACTTCTAAGGAATGTAGTTTTTATGTGAGACTCCAGTTGAATCAATCTGCACTTAACCGGGAGTACTAACCGCACAGTCCGTAACATCAAATCGTCAGCATTCCTTAGGTTTGAACAGAAATTTAAACAACGTTCAAACTATGTATTTTTTACATTTACACTTATCAAGAATTACCGAAAATTACGTGACTAAAAATGTAGCCAAGTTAGATTACATAAATATTATCTAACGCTTCTAGAACCAGAATTTCTGAACTGTCCAATCCCGGCACTGCTCATTACAATAGTAGATTATTACAAAAATAAATTAACCAAAATTATAGTTTCCAAAAATCGAGTTAACCGATATGCTCATGGTCTCGTAGGAATCACCATACCAAGTAAAAACAATAAAAGGCAAGCGTTAATGACGGACTCGAAATTCTGCCTACCAGTCAGTGTCCTTCCGAATACCATACACACTTTCATCGCTGATGAGTCGCAGACTTTATTTAACCCTTCAATCGTTGTCAGAAGTGTAAGACATGTGCCATCCAGGGGACACGGGATAGGGACACCTTTGATTGCGTTTGCTTGTCATGGCGATTTTCTACAAGAGATCATGAGTCTAGAATGGCATTTTTTCGATTAATTGTTTTGGCACTTCTGATCTTTCCCAAAATTACCTTATTTTTTTGTCTAACGATAAAAAAATTTCTTGCTCACATCTCACAAAAATGTGGGAGACTCAGTAATTAGCTATTCTTTGTGCCAGCGGAATTTCGTTTGGTGTTACGTGCACATGTACTGCAATAGGGAAACCTTAATATTTTGTTAATAATAATAATGTTAGAGTTAGAATTTGCAATAAAAATTATAACATTCTATTTAAAATGGGAAAATTAATGGGAATTTCCGGTCAATCGGAAGTGATGCAAAAATTAAAATAATTTACTCTGAAAGATCAACTTCGTCTAGGGCCATCTTCTTATTTTCATAATTTTTGTGTATTTCCTTCCCTAAAATATTTTAATAGACCACTCAACTATGATGATTATTATTTTATATTAAGATTTTAGAGAGTAGCGAGAGCAGTAAATAAAACTACAAAATGATGCTATATTATGCAACCTTCTATAATATATTCATTTTATGAACCTTATACATGTTTATAAATGCAAAGAAAAGGTCTTAATTTCATGATTCTGTATTATCCTTAAAAGCTTAACGGTCATTTTTGGACCAATTCTGTATGTTAAGCTATATTTATTAACAACATTTAACCCCCATTCAAAACAATATATTGAAGGAATATTATTGAATTTACATAGATTCTTGAGAAAAAAATGATCAGAGTTTTTAAAGCAGACAGGTATGTAATTATGTAAAGATTACCCTTGTACCTATATTTTTGTTAGTTGTTCGCTAGTTGTTGAATAGCTTTCCAACACAGGTGCTCTTCTTTTAACGACCAACACTTGTTTAACGGCTAAAATCAAAAACATGCACGAAACCGGTGTTCAAAATTGTTTAGACGCGCTATAAATGATAATTTTAATGAATACATACACTTAGCAATCGATTTGTCTAACGACCCAGAGGTAAGAACGGATCGTGGTCGTTAATTGCTGATAAACTGCTTTTCGAACGATCTAATTCGTTAATTCGCTAATGGTATGAAGAATTGCAAGAACTGTGGGCTGGTATCACTATTACAGAGTATCGGGAATGCCACCCACATCAAATTGATTTAATCAATTCGGTACATATGTTTCGAGAGCACGTGGGGTCCCATTGTCAACCACATCCCTAACTAAACCCCAACTAAATGCACAATTGCGCACCATAAAATTTACGGTAGAAAAAGAAGTGAACAATCATCTTCCTTTCTTAGACAGCATAGTAATTAGAAACAGCGACAGCAATTTAAAAATCAACATCTATAAAAAAAAAGCAGAACAAAGAGGTTAATAACAGCTGATTCAAACCACTGCGCGCCACGAAAAATCAACTGCTTAATTAATAGATTGGTAAAATTCCCCTTAAAATACATTAAGGATATAGCAACCTATAATGGTTTCTCGTCACCAATGTCAAAAGAACACTCAACAGCTTCCAATGTAAACAATATGTGATAAATTCCACAACCCCAGTGAAATTTGTAAAATTATCGTTTAATGAAATCATAGAAAAAAAATAGTGTAATTAAAACTCAAAATTTGGTAGTCGCGTTCACTTCGCGTAATACATTACGGAACCTTTTGGGAGATCTAAAAGATATATCGAAAATAAAACAGATGCTGGGATTTTATGAGATTTCCAGCCACGACTGTAATAATATTTATATTTGACAAATAAGAAAACCTATGGAAACACGGTTGAAGGAACATATCGCACATTATCGCAATAATATATTATAAGCTTCGAGTGTAGTGTAACAAATGAGTGAAACAAAATATCGAATCACTTTTGAAATTAAAAAAAAAACGTAAATTCGCCGTGAGAATTAGACGTCTATGAAACAACATACAGGGTGCGGCAAAATAATGTTTGAAACGATTGGGGAATGGTAGAAAGAGTAGAAGTAGGCAATCTATTCAACACATATAATATATTGTACAACAGTAAATCTTAGATTGTGGTGTTATAAACAAAAGAATGAATTGTCAAAGTTGATTATTTTGATTGATATAAGCCTTTCATTAAATTCTGTTTGCATTTTCTTTTTATTTTGCAAGTTTTATTTTAATAAGAAGCTTATTTTGCAAAAGCGTATTTCTTATTATTTAATTGTCTACCATTGCAAAGAAATACAATCTACTAAGTTGCCAAAAAGATATTCGTATGTATTAAAGTAGCAAATAGTAGATACATTGTAACTGGCACAGAACCGCTTAAAAACTTGCCTACCTCCAAGAAAGTCCGCGTTAAGATGTTTTGAGCTTTAGCAAAGAATCTACAACTTTCGGACCCACCCATTGGCTGCATTCAGGCGACACAGCAGTGCAAGTCAGCACTCAGCGCTTTTAATTCGCGCTGAGTAGAATTTGCAGCCCCTGGGACATTTACAAACTTCTTAGCTGCTGTGCCGCCTAAACGCAGCCATTGTTCCCGAACTGAAAATTTATATCTTGATCCGTTCTACCATTACCTTTTTTTAATCGTGTTTTTCGCTCTCTGTATATCACTACTAATTTATTACCGATGAGAGATGGAGGACATAAATCTTTCATAAATGCGAGAAATGCCCTTCTTCTCGGAAATAAGCAAACAACTACCTAGCCTACGTGTTCTCGAAACATAAGTACGGAATCTATTTAATTAATTTGTGGTGTGTGGAATTCCCGACATTGTGTATTAGTTAATGGTTTGTAACACTGCGTGAAGTTAGATTTATTTATAATTAAGTTTCAGTAGTGATGATTGAATTTGAGTGATGATTTTTACTGTATACTTATCTAATAGAAAAGTATCTATTATTATTGGGTGTTGCGCAAATTCATTTCTTAAAAGGATCATTATGATTTATAATAGTAATATTTGATTAGCATGTTAGCTTAGTGAGAGTGTGTCGCAGGCTCTTTGTGGCGTTACGTGAGATCCTCCATGTCTCTCTCCGGCTACATGCCACCGCTCTGTGATCCTCTGGATGGACACCTATTGCTGGACGGAGGATACACTAATAATTTGCCAGGTAAGCAATTGTGATCGCCGGTCAAAACTCTCAACTAACCAAAAGTGGTTAAACAGGTGAGTAACACAGTATTATAGTCAGTCGGTCGATAATCCAGTAGAAAGGTAACCAATCACAATTATTTGAATGGTGTTGGTTGTATAATAGTTATCATAGTTCCTGTCTTTCTCATTCTTACTTTGCTTTTGTTGACTGTACAATCTGGTTATGGGAAGTGTTGCGAAGTGTTTTTAAAATAATAAAATAAAATTTTTACATCTACGTTTATGTTTACATATATAAAATTTTCACTGGATCAAGTTTTCTGATAGATTGAACTGGAAGTTAATACGATTAGAAAGCACTAATGGTGCACTAGTACCTTAAAAAAAGCTAGGGTACGTTACATTTCCGTCAAACTTGAACTTGATTTATCAAGCAACCATTGGTTTTCAACAGGTAAAGAATAGGAATTGTCCTCACATGAACTTTATAAAACATACATATATATGGAATAGAAACCGTATTTTTGTGAAATAAACTTAACAAACACCAATGTCTGCAGTATATTTAGACTATACAACTATAAATTATGTTAAATTATATAATTAAATTTAAGAACACTTTGTAAATAATAAATGAATGATTGATAGAGCCGAAAAATAATAGATATTAGACTATATTATGTGACAGGTCAATTGTGGAGATATGTTCGCGGAAGTATGTCAGTTGTTGGTATTTTTCCTCCTATTTGTGACCCGAGGGATGGTCACATGTTAGTAGACGGCTGTTACGTAAACAATGTACCAGGTAAAACATATTCTAATTCATAAACATTACAAATATATATTTCACACGTCGTCACTGTAACAATTGTTTATTAGCTAGGTTCATAAAGGTATGTAGACCTTTAGATGTGTTTTGTTATTTTTATTTTACTATTACTATTACAAGATGTACCAAGGTGAAAACATGTTATGTTATAGATTATGTTCACACAACATATGTGTAATAATTGTAGAGTAGCATAATATTAATAATTTGTTTCAAACGAATTTAAATTTTTATATTGCATCTTGTGATGGTAAACGAAGTAGTCATCCGTTTTTTCCTTTCTCTTCATTCATTAATGAAAGTGAAATTTAAATGTAGTCATCAAACAAGTAGAAATAGATGTTTTTTTTTCTTTCTGTTTCTTCATTTTTATTCTTATCTGGAAATTTACTCTTCCTTTTTAATATTTTAGCTGATGTTATGCGAAGCCTCGGGGCTAATCACATCTTAGCTGTAGATGTGGGCTCTGTCGATGATCAGGATCTGACTAATTATGGAGACGATTTATCAGGTTGGTGGTTATTATGGAAGAGATGGTATCCATTTACGTCCGCTGTAAAAGTTCCGAACTTACCTGACATCCAATCTCGGTTAGCCTATGTTAGCTGCGTACGACAATTGGAGGTAGAAAATGAAAATCTGACCCGTCAATAACAAACTAATTGTTTAAATTCTATCGTAGGAAGTTAAAACTAGTGGTTATTGCGAATATATCCGTCCACCAATCGATAAGTACCGAACATTACAATTTGGTAGCTTCGACGAAATCAGAGAAGTCGGATACCAACATGGCAAGCAATATTTTGAGGAGCAATTGAAGTCAGGGACGCTACCGTTCTTAAAGCTTAATTACGAATTGGATAACGCACCCCAGCACTCCGGATATACTTTCACAGATCTAGCACAAATGGTTTGTAAAGTAAGGAGGTAAGATGGATTACTCCCGATAATTAAAAATGATTTAACCAAGTAATATCATTTACAGGCCATACGATGACGAATCGTCTAGTACTGAATCTTCCGAAGAAGAAGATATGGAAAGTCATGGATATGCATCAGAACCCTCTGTTGGTATACTAGATGTATGTGTGACACAGCCAATCGATTAATAATATAAACCACTAATAAAATAAAACTTTTTTATTGCAGCATGGTTCTATAGTTCATCGAAGGGCCGGAGGATCATTGTCTCTGTCGGAAAACGAATTAGAATCAGAGATCGAATTCGATTTAACATTAAGGAAAGATCAATAAAACTACTAGTCTTTAGTACTTTGTAAGATAAATCATAATTTGTACCAAATACTATTAGTTAAAATAGTATTTATATGGCGTAGAAGTCACTCTGTAAATCGGAATATTCTTATTTATACTAACAATACTCTAAGTTTATATGTATTTTTTTACAAAGCGCTCAGTAATAGTCATATTGTATTGGTGATATGATAAAGTTTTCTTTAAGTTTTGTAGAAGTTTTTGTGATCTCTGTATATTTTTACAATATTTAATATACTATGAAATGTATATAGTGTTATTTTGAATATTATTTTGTTTTCAATTAAATACAGCTTCAGAGTCATGCAGTTACTCATCCAAATTAATTCAATCGAGTGGATATGTAATATTGAAATATATGCCGACAACTATCTTTATCTGAGAAGGTCTTTAATCTCAAATATGTTTGAGGTTCAAATTTAGGCGCTAAAAATGTTACTGACGATCTATGGGATAAGATCGTAAATTTCTCTATTACCCAGAAGTTATAAAATGATAAATAAAATAAATATGAAAGTACCTAAACTATTCTTTCTTTATACGATATAAAATACAGGTGATCATTTAAAGTAATTCAGAAATGAATGTATTTGAGTTTTGACTCGCCCTGTATTCAGTTTTGACAATTTTGAAAAAATGTTACTTTGCTATGAAAGTGGATCAATATCAAAAATCTATGTTTGTAACAGAAAAATTTCAGACTGTGTTGTTTGCTGTATATAATACCTTGAACCTATATATATAAATAAATTCAATGAAATTGTGTATTGGGGATGTGAGGCATGAGCTTAATCTAAATCCGAAATAGTATACAAGCTGTTTCATTTTAGAAAACGTATGTTTGGTTCAGCCTTGTGATATGAAACAGGCTGTATATATAAACACACTGTTCGGATTACTCCTTCCGCACAAAGTATTAATTAATTCGGGACGATACGTGGATTCCCATTATCAAGTCGAATAACCGAATGGCTATCTTTGTAAATTGTTTTCGTGTAAGTTATTTGTTATTTTTAAATGTAAAGTGTATAATTCTACTTTGGTTCACCCTAGTGATATAAAACAGCCTGTATATATGAAAATAATTTTAAAATGTTAAATTTAAGACTATCTACAATAACTTTTTGATATCTTATGTGATAACGGATATATCGAGATTTGCTACACTAATGCGTCAGCCTGTATAATTACCCTTGTATATATGCAGTGATCAATTTCAACTCTGTGAGATTGGTATCAAAAAGGTTCCTAGATTGGTTATAAACTAGATCATATTTATGAATAGAAGAGCGAAGCAAAAATAATTACGGCGATAAACATGAATGACAAATGGTGCGATAACAAACAAGGTGTATAGCTCTTGCAATTAAACAACCGACGTTTGACATTTCCTCTTTACATTATATGGCTGTCGGACATTACAAAGCATATCATATGATTTGACATATATAGATAGGATACAGTTAAATAGAACGTCAAAATGACAAATGTCAAGTAAGTCCGTTGATAACGTACCTTATCTATGCAACTAGCAACGCTCTAATTGAAGAAATCCTACGCGAACGAAATGTCACTAGATTTGACATTCCTATACATTTGCTAAATGTAAAGTTGTGTTTGGTTGTGTTGGTATGATTTTAACAGTGTCATTCGGCTTTTAGAAAACCGTACAGTGTTATGGGAATACCACACAGCGGTGCCACATCTTTTTGAATATTATATAAAATTTGGTTACAAAGCAAAATGTAATACACTTATTTTTGTAGAAAGAAGGCAGGTCGCCTTCTTTCTACAAATTTCAAAACAATAAGTCATTGCTGAGTAATTTGCACTGTTGTTAAGCTCGCATTCCAAACAGTATTCATTAAATCCAACTTCTTAGCAAGTGGCAGATATACCTCAATCTCTCTATCTTTCTCGGCTCGACGTCAGCAATATATAGACAGGGCCCGTTCCGGTTATACAGTTCACTACTGGTCAACAAAAAGCAGCGTAAAGTGCTGCTCTCTATAAAATAAAAATAATGCCTTGAATTAAAGTTACGCAAGGCCGGTTTTTGGTGACCTTGCTGAATCGTACTCGCATTTTAAATTTATTTTGGCCTACGTGCAGAAGGTGCCCAGAAATGGGGACATTGTCAGATGTATATTATTGTTCTTAGAGGTTAGCGCTGTAAGAGCTATACATTTGAATTACATACATTTGAATTTTTCAACAGTTAATAATTGCAATTTTATCAGTTGTTCGACTGAAAAATTACTCTTAAACCGTTAAAATTAAGTAATAATCATTTTATTTTGGAATTTTATAGAGAGTTGTCTTACTGTTGTTGATATTTGTTTTAATGATAATATAATGTATGTATTGGCTCCTAAAGCCACCCTAAAGCACCGTTTACTAAAATGAACTTGTTTAGGTAAACCTGTATTTTAGAGGTCTCTTCTACAGGGTCATATAAAAAGTGAACGGACCAAAATACACGCAATAGGGTTGATATGTAATAAACTTAATAAATAAATAATTTAATAAACTATATCTCGACTTGTAAAGATTATTAATATTATTAACTACCTATAAATAAAGGGTAAAATAAAAATAAAACGAAGTGACTACTTTATTTACTATAGAATGCATGTACGCATACATAGATGACGCAATCTGTATTAAAACTGTAGGGTTAATGTATGTTCTACATGTCCACGATAAATGGAGGTTTTAAAAGTGACAACCGTTTATTAGTCACACACATGGTAGAAATAATACGGTATGCTCACGCGCATGTAGACTACGTCACTGCGGAGCAAAACTCGTGCCAAGTACAAAATTAATTAGAGGGAATAATCTTTGACATAAAATTTTAATGTGGATATCTTGTATTAAATCGCAATATTTTGATTTGTATTAAATAAATTTAAAACATATGTGGATAGTAACTT
>JARFOC010000610.1:238325-269106 GCA_031763485.1 Osmoderma eremita
CTTTTTATCAACAATTTTTTTTGTGAAATGTAAGATAAACTTTTTCTCCATTTGTATAAAACTTTTTGGGACACACTGCATATTAGTACCTATACATAAATAGATGCAATATTACAATCGTAATGTATTTAAAAGTAAACTATATTGAATATCTATATACACATACATATTTTAGATTTGATTTCTGTAACAAAAGGATAAAGCAATCGAATGTATAATTATCAATTTAGATACATACTCAAATTAATTAAAAGAAATTTATTCTTCCTTCGACTATAAATTGTAATTACGTTTCCCTATAAAAGGCCATTTATATATAACTATCTTTCTAATATTCTTTCTTGCAATTTACAGGCAACTTCCCAAGTTCACTGAAATACATATCGTACTCTCTGCATCTCAAACGTTCTGCAATATAACATTTTCCCTGTCATGTCCAACTTCTTTTCATGTAGTCACATACTTGCTACAACACTGTCTTGTCATATTTTACATGTTAATTATGTCTCTTCCACTAAACGAATTAACCTGCGTAGCTATAATACTATATAGATATGTTTTAACATAAAGAAGTTAACTTTACCTTCGACTTTAAATTATAATTAAGCTTTGAAACAGCATACCATTTATTTAGAAACATCTTCGGGTACAGGGGAATGACAATTTAATGAAATATATATACATGTTAGTTTTTAGGTTAAGGTTGCATATGTATACAGGTTGAGTCATTTTCGATCATCACCATGGGGGATCTTGCTTATTATTGGAGATAGAGGATAGGTTTAAATTTGGCAAAGTTGCTAAATTTTGTGTTTGTTATGAACCCGAAGAAAAAATGAACCTGTGATAAATGACGTTTCTAAAAAACGAAAAAAACCGATTTTTTTTCTTCTACCTCTAGTACTTTTATTTGACCGTGCAGAGAAACACTAAAAATACATTCTCAAGGTCACTTTTGATCTTCTATCTAATGGTGTACTCGAAAATTTTATATAGCGTTTCGATTCTTTCTAGCCATCATCAACTTTCTTATTTCTTGCCGACGCCATATTAGATTTTGACACCATCAAAAAGAGTTTTTTTTTATTACTCAATTAATTTATACCACTTATATGACGGGTGGGAATAATAGTAATCCATAATGAAATCTGTTCGAAAGCACATGAATATGTTCCTGTCATCTCGGATACGCAAGTATGCGAACTTTTGAGGTCGCTGTGACATTGAAAAGTGTGTTTAAATGTACAAATAAATCGGGCTACATACGGACATATAAACTTATAAGTCATGTTCCATTTTAAAATGGCGAAGACGATTCAAGATCACCAAAAAAAACCTGGCAGCATCAGCAATTTTCAGTTCCTTTCAATCGGGTGTATTCTGTACAACTTACAAGTTCGTCAAGAACTATTCGTCTTTCCCATATTAGATGAAGTATAATACTGAAGACTATACCACTTGGCATACAATGAATACATTCCAATACGGTTTGTTATTAGTATGGCGCGTGTGGAAGCGATGTTGACTCGCGCCACGATCGCGTATTGAATAATTTATAAATTACCCGTCATTAACTGAACCTACCAAGTAGAAAATTACTGAAGCGTGCGTATTTTTACGTAACGTAAACGACAATGGACTAGCGACGGTACGTTTTAAAACGGCCAAGGGAGGAAAAATAGCCGAGCGAAACAGCCTGCGAGATTGGACAACAAGCAGTCCACCCCATGTAATGTAATTCAGTAGGTTAATGTTAATTGTGAGCTAACGTACAGAAGAGTATCGTTGCTAGCGTGTGCCGTGATCGTTAAAAGATAATCCGACAGATGGTATAAGTAGTAAACCTGTATGTACATACGTATGTATAGTGGTGACCATACAATTAGCGATATCTGTTCCAAGAGAGTTAGTTATAGATTGTACACTCTTGAAAAGATATAGCCGGGCAGTCGATAGAGAGAAAAGATACACCTCATACACTTAGCTTCAGCCAAACGGCTGTTATAGTTGAATCGTCCAACAGATGCAGTACCTAAGCAACACTGCCGTGATGCAAACACCGAAAAGTTCAATTCACACCACCATACATGTGTCACATTAGAATGAATGCCGATAAATTAGTATTTGACATTACCCTATAAATGATTTGACATGAATAACAAATTAAACAGCATTAAATTTGAATTTCTCTTTTTAAATACTATTGAATACGAAGTTAAATGATTGTAGGATTATGAATATACAATTTCTTTTTTATTTCGCACAACATATGTAGCTTTTTATCAAAAGGCAAAACAATTATGACAATGCCAGGAAATTTGGCATATTGCCCTATTGTAAGCAAACCGTCATGAAGCTGTCTAATTGGCCAATAATAACATGATAAAAATATGACGCGTTGATATTACACGATTGTCTATAGTTCTCTACTGCATCTGTTGAGCGATTCAACTATAGTGGGGAGTGAATTCGCACATCTGTTTTAAAATGCAAAATGTATGACTTGTTTGTCAACATATCAGAAAATCGAAAGATTGCATCGAAATAAAAACAAGTTATAAAAACTTCAAAGGAATAACATATGCACAGGATAATAGATTTTGCCTCTAACTGATCTGACTTGTGGAACCCAAAGATTTATAATTTTATAAATTGCATCTAACAGATAATCTGATATACATTTAGAATTTTATGTTTTCACCAAACATTTTTCTTGAGAAACATTTATACTCTTTTAATAATACACTACACATATTTTGTATTATGCAGGATACCTACGTTTGTTGCAAGAAAATAGAAATACCAATTTCTATTGTATATCAATCATATCCCAAAATGAAATGGGGGAGATAGGTTTACACTTTAATAAGCCAGAGTTCTTTGGTATATTAGTTAAGAAAAGCTAATGAATGTAGAAAAATCTAAGACGTTTTGGATAAATATTTACATTCTAAAATCTAGTAAATCACTGGCTGGTTCCTAGGACAGACTGAATCAGAAACATGAAGCAACGAATTATGCTTACATTACTTATTGTAATCTTTAGCTTTGATCTCCATCATCCATAAGTCAGAGTTCGTAGTGAGGACGCATTTACAATCATCTCATTTGGGTCATTAGCAATGATCAAAAGATGAAGCATATAAAAAATATATTTAAAAAATATATAAATATACTTCTGGGATTACACAACACGTCTGATTGTATAGTTCCAGGCATTCCTCACGTACAAACTGACTAGTCCTCATCAGTGCACGCCGGAGGAATGCCGTAGCTCGTTCAATACGCCGTATCGTCAACTAAACGTTAGCACATGCCCCCAGAAAAGCCTCCAGAGACATCTAACACCCAGCCGCGGATTCATGGCGTAATCTCCATGCGATAACTAAGTCACCAGCAATAGAGATCCGTGTTAGCGTGTGATCTTATCGGCGTCGAATGACTAATAAATCAAAAAAAAAAGATTTCTGCCAATAGGCCAATAGGTGATTAAGCATATTAATTTTGAAAAAAAATTTATGTTTTTCATGGAATCCACATCACACTAGTTTTGGCATAATTTACTAGGCCTGTCCGGCTATATTTTACCGAGGGTGTACGATTCAGGTGGACATAGTAGAAATAAGAAGAAAAATGTTTTGGAGTGAGCAGTATTTAAAATATTAAACAGAAACTTCAATGGCAACTATCATAACACATATGATTGCAAATTAATAGGGTAATGCAAATGGGTTTACAGGAAATGCAACATAAAGGAATATTCTTCTATTTCAAATATTTTTTTTATTTTCATATTAATGTTATTTATGTTATTCTTTGAATTAATACTATTATTAGTATTTGTGAAATGAATATACTGCGGTTTGACCAATCACACTGCCATCTCAAAAAGATATATAAAAAAATATATAAATATACTTTTAGAATCACACAACACGCATGTCACTGTGCTTCTTGCACGGTCACAGTTTAGCGTAAAGTGGATACTGAGCAAGCGGAAGTGGATACTAAAAGTTTAATTATTTTCAGAAAAATTTTTACTAACACCATTTCTTACTTACTTTTTTCAATGGTTATAAATTTGACTTGCCTTCTTGACTGGGCACTTCGTTTACTATAATTTCCTCAAAATACGATGATTTTTCTGAACATATGAACATTGATATTATCAATTAAGACATACTTATTGTCAAACAAAATTCGCATAAATTTTGTTACTGGTCAACAAAATTTCAGATTTATTTTGTCCCACGAGGTAAACTGGGCGAACTTGGTAGCAGTTTTTACACTTATTTCATATCTGTTATTAGAATTTTCTGTCAGGCAGGGTTTCAGAGTGACAAACCAATGAAATTTTGTGAATGTATATATTATAATATGTATAAATCATGAAAAAATGACGTACAAAGTGATATATTTACTTTGGAAATGTGTAGATATATGACTTTCGGCTGTACTTTGCATCAGAAACATCTCTCTTCAGCGTCCAGCAATAGTCTGCCAACATAGCAGGGCTCCATTTGCCTCGGTATCAACAGCACTTTCATCGTCATTTAGTGTCATGTTTTGTGGAGGTTTGGGCACAGGTAATTCCGGACTGTGAGGTACTGGTCTCAGTGCAGATGAAATACTAGGATATTTTACAGTATGTTTGGATTTAGAAGTCATACCACTTATACTTGTTGGACAAAAATAGCAAGTGGTAATATAATCTGATGGTTCCCTCCAAATCAAAGGAATAGTAAAAGGCATATGTCGTTTACCTTTTGCCTACCCTGTAAGAAGTCTAACACACGTAACACAGCAAATATGGGGAGCGCAGCTTTTGTCTTCATCACCTACTTTACACTTGAAATACTGCTCATAGCACTTTTTAAGGTTAGGTGTGAAGGACCGTTTTTGACATTTAAATGTCAATTCGCCGCAAATGTAGCGAAAAAGAGTTCGGGTGGTTTACACATTTCCTTGGAAGTTTTACATGTGATCAAATGTTCGCGGTTTAACTACAATAGCTTGAACGCACCACAACGCAACACTGTTTAAAACGTTAACAACGTCAGCGTATATGTTCATTCACCTAGCTCCAGCCTACAACTGAAATAACAAGAGATGCTATCTAGGAATGGGAAATGCAAGTCTTAACATGTCAAGACATGTTCAAACATTAACCATTGCATGCTGCTTGATCAATTCCGAGTTCCAGCCGACAACTAAAATAACGTCAAGACATGTTCTCTTATACTACATATCTATGCATGCATATTTTAGGTGGATAAGCGAATACCTTGGAACATAAAAACTAAGGGTGATGGATTCACAGCATGCAAAAGTATACGGGAATCAGGCGTTTTTATACTTGCGACAAATACCTTGTTAACCAGTGTTATCTTAATCTCTTTTTTGCGATAATAATTGGGGCGTTTAATGCATCTCATCACCTGCAAGGCAACTAAAAGTTTTACGCAATATAAATCGCTTAATAGTGCTTTCGTAAATGGACTTCTTGCAAAAAAATTAAAACAATACAACCAACTTCATAGCCGAACCGTGTATTAACCGTCGAACAATACCGTCGACGATGTGGATAGAGCGACTTCAGCTATGCAGGCGGTAATTTTGCATAGAAAAGCCCATACCCGTTATATCACCTAATAGGCCTGTAATGAGCTACGCGCACCGGTGATTACAAATGCACAATTTGCGGCAGCATAAGGCTACGCGAGCCAGCAAAAATTCCGACCGTTCGTTGTGCGCCCGTCCGCTTCCAGTTAGAAATTAATTAGTTATTAATTATGTGTTTAATTCGAACGTACGTACGACCGCATCACCGTGGTATTGTATGGATTGTATGCCGTCTGTGCGATGAAAGCGTGTGAGGTAATTGGCGATCGAGGTGGCTGCCATTTTTCACGGTACATCAAAATATTATTAGCGAATCACAGACGGAATACAAAGCGCTTGCAAGCTCGATTTAAAATTTGTTGCTAAGAGCAGGTATTACGAAGCCGCACATTCCGTCGAATCTAATGAACTTTCTATAAAACCTAAAAATATTGAAATCAATGATAGAAACATAATCATCGGGGTTTAACGGGCAAGGTACATAGCGCGAGCCTTCCCCGATACAATGGGATACATTGTTGTGGGGCGAGTTAGCTCGGGATTCCCGAGACAGCTTGTTGCAATGGAAGAATGAATTTTACGACCTATACCACCATGTTGGACCAGTTTTTGTATCCATCAGCAGAGGAATTGTTTGACATTAATACAGAAGGAGTCTTGTTCCAACAGGACAATGCCCCCTGTCATACTGCAGCCTCATCCAAAGCATGGCTTAACGAAAATGATGTTTAGCTTTTGGATTGGCCAGCACAAAACCCAGATCTTAACCCTATCGAGCATTTGTGGCCTAGCATAAAACAAAAAGTAGCTGAACACAAATGCAAGTCGAAGTTCAGCACTTGTAACAGTCATCAGAAATATATGGAGCAGTATTTCAGAAGAAAAATTAGTTCGAAATATGCCAAAATGCATAAATGCTGTCATAAAAGCACATGGAGGCCCAACAAAATATTAATATTTCTGTTATATTCAATAAAGATTTGCATATATTACATTTGTTTTATTTTGGCATTGTTCAGACTTTATATAACTCCAATTTTTAGGGATGGCTTATAATTATGTCACCGGCTGTAGATATTTCCTATAGGTACGGTTAAGCGACATAATAGTTATGTGTTAACGCGTCGTCAGTGTAGATCTATGGCCCGTGCAATTACGCCACTATTATTAATTATCTTTGGCTAGTACATTTTAAAGGATCTACTGTAGCTAATTTTTTCTAAGGAAAAATTTTCAGCATACAGCACACTATGAAAACTTTAAATATACAACAAAACTGTTAAAATTTATTACGAAAGTATAATGGAATTTGATACAGAAATACTATTTGTGTTGGCAAAACGCAGCTGCGAAAAATTTGGTTATGTTTTTAACAAAGAAAGTGCAAAATTTCAACTTGAAATTAACTTTTCAGATAAGAAAGCAATCGTTTGGATACAAATCAGCTGATCTTTTGAGGGTACTGCATTCGTGTCAAGTTTGTGCATGAGGTTTGTACGAGATCAATAACTACTGGATTAATGGAAAGGAAATCTAGTATTTTCCATTAATAAATGTAGGATACAACCTTATTTATATCGTCGGTAGTTCTTGTTATCGTGTATACCTCTTCCATCATTAGAGATAGAAATAAACGTAGCATAAAAATTGAATATGCCCGATATATCCTGCTATCTTTAGTTTCAAGTGAAACGCCACATATACGCAATATTAGCTTGTGTGCCCTAAAATAATCGCCGAATTTTTTTGTCATTTTATTTTCAAAAGAAGGCACGCTCAAGCAAATAAGTGATAAAACCTGTGTAATCCCGACCACTTTGTCGAGCAGAGTTTTTACAACTACTGTCCACTTTTAGTAGTAATGATGCATTTATGAAAATACGTAAGTGATATCATTTAATTCCAATCGCATAAGTGGAGTATTAAAAGTAAAACGTTATCGATTTCATAATTTCTAACGCCTCCAAAGAACTATTAGACAGCACTAGTAACAAGGATATTTATTCCACATGTTAAAGATATAGGATGTAAGAGAGTATAGTGGATGCCAAATATTCTATTGCCTTGTACCCTTACGGTAGCGACGGAGATGTATTTGGTACAGCGGGTATCTGTCCAAAAGGTGATCTGTACGCTTACCTTTCGCACTACTTTTAGGATCAGGTTGACACAGAAAACTGAGTATCTTGCAAAATTCAAGTCGTCTGTCGTGGTCATCTTCATTTAGTTCGTGAACCAACCGGACTTTGTAAGGATCCCATTAATTTTCCTTTAAATACTTTAGGATGGATGTCTGGCAGGTCTGATTTTCCAAAGCAATACTGCGGCTAGGTTTATGGTGGTCTTCTTGAAGAGCCAGGAACACATTTAGCTGTTTATCTTCTGATACCGTAAACCGACCTAAATCACGATACTTTTTCCTATCTTGCTGACAGTAGATTGACATATTAGCTCTGTGTGGGGATACTTGCCATTAAACATTTCACACAATTTCAGTTTTTTCACTTTTATCTTTACTTTACCCTTGTTTTTACTTCCCTCTTCCACTAATATTTCTTGCGTTCTCCCTAGATCTACCGTTCTTCTCCTAGATATTCATCGATCTCTCCTCCATCTTGTCCACCATCTTTTCCCACGGACGCTTTATGATTCGTTATAACGCTGACGAAC
This sequence comes from Osmoderma eremita, assembly GCA_031763485.1. Lineage (NCBI taxonomy): Eukaryota > Metazoa > Arthropoda > Insecta > Coleoptera > Scarabaeidae > Osmoderma > Osmoderma eremita. The sequence goes on from JARFOC010000610.1 coordinate 246,618, forward strand.
TTCCGGTGTAATAGACAATGATCTTGGAATCCTACAACGACGTATTTCTACTCTATTGCTATATAGTAGAAGTTTCCCTGGCATTTGGTGAAAAAATTCATTTGATTAACCTAAAACAATCTAAAAGTTCTGGGTGTTAACCTCACCATTTATTATCTACTTTGAAACTGTGAAAATATTGCGATAGAGTAGAATTTAGTTGTGTTTTTAATAAAGTGCAAAAGTTCAACTTTTAATTAAGAGATTATTTTATTCTAATTATTAATTAAGACAAACAAAACAAAGGTAGCTTCGTTAGTAAATAGTGTTCTATTCAACATTTCTACGTTTTTATTTAACAAATTAAACATTGTTTCACATAAATCTGTTTGGTTTATTTTATCTACCTGTAGGAAATACCTATGTGTAACGTTACAAAAAAAAGCCCTGTATGTATCGCCTTTTAGAAAACAGAAGATCCTTATTCGCAACAACAGAACAAGAAACGCATTAATTTCTAGTTGTGCGCCACTATAATTTGTAGTCTGATTTCCTTAATTAATATGCGCCACAGATGATGACATGTTCTATTATATACTCGCACCTCCAGCGCAGGAGTTAGGCTTTAATTATGACGAGATTAATAGGATTAATACCACACCACCTTCCTCAATTACCGACGTGAAATAATTATATCATCACGTCGCTTGATTGCACGAGATCTATATTTACAAGGCATATCAAGAGCTTAGTACAAAAAACTGCCTATTCTATTAAATAACTACGTCAAGTGGAACGGAATAATCGCTTATGCTCTAACAACATGTGGGATCCAGAAAAAAACAGACTGATGATCCTCTTTTTGAAAGAGAAAAATGGTTTGATGTTGTAATAATTCTTTTAAGTTTGTTATTACAAACGTTCTTCATATGTTTGAATTGTGAAGACTGAAAATATGCCGTCTAAACTAAACAGGTAACATCATTCTGGAAGAAAACAATACGATTTTAATCCACAATTGTTCCTGTACTGTTTCATTCGTTAAATTTAAATTTTATATTGTATTATTTGAAAAAGTCTTCTTCTTCACTCAACATTTCGACTAACAATGCCCTTCGTCTAACCCTCTTTGTGTATTTATATATATACACCTGTCACTCTATACCTATAAAATCTTTAGTTCTAGTAAATTAATTTAAAATATTATACGGCAGGGCTTTTTAAGAAAATGATAAGGAAAGAGTTCACGGCTGACTGATTTTCTAATATGCTTGTCCTCCATTTCCTAAGCAATAATATATTAACCGATAAGTGCTCTAATTTTTTGTATATATATTAGATTGCAATTAAATTCCTCTATATATGTTTATACCTGAAATATGTATCTTTATCAGAAGATGCTTATACAAAGAGAACTATTCTGGTGAAGTAAGATTGTAAACGAGGAAAGAAAGACGCTAGAAGCTAGAAGCAGCAGCACATACTCCTTAAAAATTATATTAAACTAAAATTCCAGATTCGAACCTGTTTTTGGTAAACCTCTTTGCTATGCAAGAATTCTCACATATTTGCTGTCATTTTTTTCTGATCGATTGTAACATTTTGATATAAGCTTTGAAAATGTAATATAATGCACGAACAATCTAATCTGTTGTAGGTTAGGTACAGGATACGGTGGCTCAAAATAAATTTAAGTTAAAAAAATACCCCTTACCACCTTGTTGAGTAAAGAACCCTGAATACGCATTTATAGTACCTCTAAAATTAATATTAAAAAGAAAAATAACATAAATGATTATTTAGTCATAAAAATTTGTAAAAAAAAAAACACTGCCGTATCAGGATTCGAACGCAGGACTGTGGCGACGTTCTTCCGACACTGAACCCTACGGACACGCTATTGCTGACGTTTGAATGCGTTAAACCAACTATTATACTAATCTACAAACTGAATTCCTAGCAATTATGAATAACCCTAGTGAAAGGTAAAAATACTTTTACTATTTCGTCTGTTAATATTTATTTATTCCAACTTATTAACGTCTCTTGTATCTAACTTACATTTACATCCTAAGCAGCACAATTCAAATTTGCCCCAATTATTTTTAGTAACTTCAACTTAAAGATATTGAAATACTCATTGATGTAATACAATATTGTAGGTAATTTCATGCTTTAATATTGAAGTTACTAAAAATAATTGCGGCAAATTTGAATTTTGTTGCTTGGGATATTTATATAATTGAAAGTAATATTCATCGTATCCGCCGAATAACTTTACTATACATAGTTTATTTGTGGCAATCTATTATAATTAATTGTATCTTTCCTTATTTGGTTTCCGCGAGCAGAGCCAAGGGCCCCACGAGGGGCCCCCAAACCTCACCGACAGCAGCGGAAGCTATGGCAAATTTATCAATCATTATACAAGATTGGATTGCTATTACAAGGTTTACAAACTAGTTGCTGGCTTAGTCTTAGCTAATCTGTGAAAAATCGTTTTGTTTACTTTGCATACCAAAGTATTCATAATTATTCGCTTCGCCCAACTAAATTGTTTATTGTTAGGATATGTTAAATTCTTTGCTTAGTCAACTAGGCCGTTAATTAAGAATGTTTGTGGCTGTGGCCAATTTGTTAAGAATCTATTAGAGTGACATTAGTACAAAAAAGTTTGAGATGGAACGCACCTAGCAGAATATTTGAGAGATGACGTCCGAAATAGTGAAACTAAAGAAACTATGAATATTTCAGAAGTACATTATCATTTAAAAGAAAATAATATTGAAGATGCTTTTCCGAATATAATGAAGGCAATTAGAAGCTTTTTATGCATGGTGGTCACTAACTGTAGTGGAGAACGATCCTTGTCAAAACTGAAAAGGATCAAAAGTGAATTGAGAAGTACAATTCTTCGGAAAAAAATTGAACAATATTCATTGGAAGCGAGGTGCTTGAAGAGATAGACTTCGAAGATGTCATTCGTGATTTTGCCACTCAAAAGTTTAGGAAGGTATATTGTATATTGTATTGATATACATTTTTAAGTAGGTATGTTTGTATTTGTTCGTAAATTTTCAAAAATAAATACCGATTTCTAAATTTCTCTCAAATGGGGTTCTCAGGGATCCCAGTGCCCAGGACCCCCACTTGCCTTAAGACGTCCCTGTCCGCGAGCGTTTATTTACTGTCTCTTAGGTCTTGTTCTTATTTTCTGATTAAATTTGGATTTTATTATATTCTGGGTTTATTATTTTTCCAAGTATTATTTACAAAATTAAAGGAACAAGAACATTCATTTGGTCTTGAATAATTTCTGTGGTTTTATCTCCTTTATTTATTAATTTTGATTATTTACCATGGGAATATCTCCTTATTTTTTATGTATTTTTATTACAAATATTTTCATTAACAAATTGCTTTACCTCTTTACTTGATGTCTCTCACCATACCATTTTAATTTTAAATATGTAATTCATTTAGTTTGATTATGGATAAAATGTGTGCAAAGAAAAAAAAACATTTTACAAAATAAATAACAGTCGTATTTTAGACGACCATGTATAAGTAACTCAGTACTTTCATAGCAAGTAACTAAGGGAGTAAGGTAAATATGGATGCCCATGTTATAATGATATTAACACAAGTGTAGAAAAATTTATAATTAATAAAATTGTATATATAACATTTCCTAACCTCTCCAAAAATCAATAATATATACCCTCGCTGTGCGCAGGCGCATTTGAAAAATTGTATGTATTTTTTCAATATACACCTCTAAAATTAATATTAAAAAGAAAAAAAAACTTAACGAAGTATTTAGTCTTAAAAATTTGTAAAAAAAAAACACTGCCTCATCAGGGTTCGAACGCAGGACTGCGCCAACGTTCCACAAACACTGAACCCTACGAACATGTTAATGCTAATGTTGCAATGCGTTAAACCAAATCTTATGTTCAGAGTGAATTCATGGCAATTAGGAATAACCAGAGTGAAAGGTAAAAGTGCTTTTACTGGGTGCGTTCAAAATCCATGGATTAAACTAGATTCATGTGACGTCACCATGGTTAGACTGTAATAACGAACGGAACGGATTTCTATGAGCACATCTGTTGTCATTTGCTATTTTTGGGGTTATGACGGTTTCTCGTTGTGTTTTATAGGTATGTGTTGGTTAGAAACACAAACCTTTGACTAAAATATAAATTTAATAATAAAACCATGAGGAAAAGAATTAGTGAAGATGTTTTATCAGTTCTGCTGTTTATGTCAAATGAATTTTTTTTCAACAATGATAGCGATATAAATGCACATATAAACTACTTCCATTTTCACGAAGAAACGGGTATATTATGATAGATTATTATTTTACCTAAGATAAATAAGTAAACAATGTTAACTTGGCACCCCCTACAAGCTGCCACTATGCAACTTACATTTACATATGTATATAATCGTAGATAATATTCAACGTACCCACTTTACTATACATAGTTTATTTGTGGTAAATCTATTATAATTAATTTTTCTTTTTCATATTTAGTTTCACCGAGCGTCTATTTTCTGTCTCTTGCCTCTTGCTTTTAATTTCTAATTAAATTTGGACTCGCTGACTGTCAGATGAACGTCAGGCGCATGCGCATTACACAGTTTGTACGACGAAGATGTTTATTGCAATACATTTACACAATTCGTATGCCTCTGACGTCCATCTGACAGTCAGCGAGTCCAGTTGGAACAAAGCTGCAGCGTCTCCTTGCATTTGCATTATTTTAGTATTTGGATTAGAACAGTCCTAAACATTACGAGAGGAGCTTTTGAAATTTTCAGTTGTATTGTGTTGTTCAGTTGTATTGTGTATGTTCTTACATTTTGTACACGCACTGAGAAAACGGAAATCAACCAAGTACCAAGTATTGAGCATATTCAGGTGAATTCAAACAAATGTTGCTTAGGGTAAACGCTTTAAGTGTTTACTTAAATTACGTTGGCTGTTGTAGTAACATTATCCTTCTTGTTTTTCTCTTTGATTCAAACAAATTGTTGTTGTTATTTGTAATCTACTTAAAAGAGAGCCTTAAAATATCTTAGCCGTCGCGTCGTATGAGCTGCATGATGTTAAAGCTTTGGTTTGAACAATTTTTTTTTTCGATAGAGCAACTGTTTTGCAAAATACTAGGGTCTCTTGATAAGTAATCCATGCAATAAAGTTTTTCACCATTACATATATATATATACATCAGCTCTACAGGCCTTGTGTCCCTAGGCCTCAATTTTCTTCACTATCCTCCTTCAAATCCCTCTATCCTGTGCATCCCGTTGCCACGTCTCCATTCCAACCGTCCTCAGATCTTCCTTAACCATCTGTAGCCGTTTTTTCTAGGTCGTCCTTTTCTTTTCCTCGTTCCATGCGGTTACGATTAGACCGCCTATTCTCTCCCTGATTTCTTTGCCACCATACATCAACACTTCCACCGGTATGTCATGTTCTCCTGGGCTCCTGTTATTCTTTTTACCACTAATGCATTTTTCGATTTCCTGTTGTGTTAGTACGGCCACCAAATTGATTTCATCCGCTTCATCTCTTCTATCTGGCTTATACCCCTATACAAGATCCATAATATACATCGTGTTCAGAAGCACTGCAAAGTAGCTTGCAAACAAATCCAACTTAGCCATCTTATCACCCACCATCACAGCATTCTTGTCTCTTAAGTACTGAGCACCAGTTATTGATTAATCTCGGCTTGCCCTGATTTTCTGGTAAAAATTCCTTAGGAGTAGGGACTCCTGCACGTCTCCTCGATTTCTTTTAAATCTTCCTCCATACACAGTCATTTCTTTTTTCTACAAAAATTCTTTACGTATCTTCTCTCTTTATCATATTCGACCTTGTTCATTTCTGTCTGATTTTTCATGTACCTTAATCTTGCCTTATTTCTGCTACTTAATCCTACCTCGCATTCCTGGTCAAAACCATTTTCTACCGCGTGCTTTCTTTTTTCTTTTTTTCTTTTTACACCATCACATTAAATAATGTTCTTTGTAATAATTTTTGGAATCGTTATGAATACTGCTGTTAAGATTTGAGGTTGAAAATAATATCCCTTCTCAAATTCATAATGCTGAATTGAATATTTAATAGTTTACCTTAAATTTACACACAATTTAGATAAACAATATATCATTTGTTATACACACTTAATGCCTTGTTAATCCTAGTTTACAGAGACGGTTTTGTGATAATCTGGCAACAAACAAACTATTATTAATAACAATAATTTCAAGATTATACGATTATCAATTATCTAGTTAGATATTCTACCCATAATAAGTAACTTTGATAATTTTAGATAAGATTACATTAATATTCGCATAAAGGCGAAAGTTATGGTACAGCCCGTAGAAAATTGGTTATCGACAAGTTATCGACGATAACAAAATATCATTTGTGCTTTTTTTTTGTTTTTCCCCTACAAACGTGGCACAAATATTAATTATTTTCTTTTGAAAATAAAACATTGGAATGGCGAAATGGCAATCTAACGATAAAGCAACGTGTATCAGTTTAATCTAACCGAACTAAAGACACTAATCGTAAAGTGTGTCTATTGCAGTATAATTGAGTAAAAAATCCAATATTTTCAATAAGACCGACGCGACGCGGTTTCTAAAAATTTTTAAAAATACTTCATCCGTAGTGTGAGGTGAACCAAGAAAAAAAACCTGTTTTATCCCTTTTAGTGCATGTTTTATAATATTTATAAATATACAGGGTCTCGCAAGTTGAGTGGCCTATCAAAATATTTTGGGAAGGAAATATACAAAAATTCTGAAAATAAGCACACCGCCACAGGCCTTATTGATCTTTCAGAATAAATTATTTTTACGTTTGCATCACTCCCGGTTGACGGAAAGTCGCCATTAACTTTCTTATTTTAAATAGAATATTATAAGTTTCATTGCAAATTCTGATTCTAAGTGTTATTCTAAGTACAAAATGTTAAGGTTTCCCTATACCTAACTGTAACCGATTTTGAGATATCTTCAAACTCATGCAAAAGATCGTTGTAGTAGCCTTTCATTTAAAAATTTGTTTTTTCGACACTCTTAAATTTCAAGATTCAAGTTTCTTCTTATCATTTGAAAGTATAATCGTCAGGTTTTCAAATCATATCTTAATTATCCCTGAAAATTTTACAGTTCTGTCGCAATATGGTCTCGAATCTCATTATGTTTAACTGTCCAAAACTCAATTTTCTTAAATGGAACACTAATATATGGAGTGTTCCATTTAAGAAAATCATCATCATGATACACAGAATCAAATTCTGCAACGATTAGTAATAGGTTTCTCTATATTTTTCTATATATTATATATATTTCGTTTCCCCTAAATTGTACTGGGTACTGTATATACAATCCCAGTACAATTTAGGGGCTGCACTCTGCGAACACGACCCGCACCACTTGACACGTGGTTTAAATATGTCACGCATAATACGCAGACAGGCGCCTTCTAGACGTGCTCTCAGCTGCATTTTGTATATGTATTGTGTATATGTAGATAAGTATTACGTAGAATTTTAGAGAATAAAGCAGTTACATTTAAGACACCACCAACGCAGTTTCATTTTTATAATACCCAAAACGAATATACAACAACAGTTATTAATAATTATGTATTTTAATGGCATATTAATTAAGCTTAATTCAAATATACACACAAAAGTTCTTTCAATAATTCAATAACTTTAACGTTAACTGCACTATTTACAAGTCTCTCTCCGAAATCCTTACATGATGTGGCGATGAACAACAAGAGCGATATACATGTCAATTGTCAGTAATGCATACAATTACATAATTTACTGAAATCCTACTTAACTGATCATAAACAACGTGCATAAATTAACATTGGTGGTTCTTCAGGGTTCAATTGATGCTAGCTCAATCCCCGACACCCTCGTATGGTAGTGGAAGCCTTCGGAAACATTTTTGCAAAGTGTTCATACTTCCACGACGGTAGCGTACCCAATAAATCCACAATCGTTTTAAAGTTTTTATCAATAATCTTCTGTGATTATGCTTATCACAGAGAAAATTGTTTATTTGTACACTTTCGCAATTTTCATATTTTTTATCATTTACAAGTTCACATTTGATGTGTGGTTAGGTATTATATCTTTTTGTGAACTTATCTAAGTGTGCATTGGCAACAGTTACTTCACTATTCAAACAGCATCATGATAGTGCAATTCAATACACTAAAACAACTCATTAAAATCCGAACTTACAATATCGACAACTTAGTTTTCAAACTACATTATAGATTGAGCTTTATCATATTCATCGCCTGCTCTATACTGGTAACCTTAAGGCAATTCGTTGGCGATCACATAAGATGCGTAATAAATCACGACGAGACAGATGAGATGAGGTTGAGATACGTAGAAACGTTCTGTTTCATCACCACAACATTCACCGTAGTAAGTACATGTACACATTTTTCTTACTGTTTTGTCAACATTAATTTGGTATCGGTTGCAATACTTTAATTTAAGCCGAAATACTTTAACGTATCATCGTGGAAAGGTATTGTATTTTATCCAGGAGTTGGTCCCATGCAATCTATTCCAAATGAAGAAGATATAAGAAGGCATGCATACTACCAATGGGTACCTTTCGTGTTGATACTGCAAGGGCTGGCGTTTTTAGTTCCTCACATACTTTGGAAATCCATGGAAGGTATAAATGTTACCTAAAAACCCGAACCATGATGAAAGATTTAATTCTATTGTACTTAGGTGGGAAATTAAGAAGACTTACCGAAGGATTTCATACTGGTATTATTTCAGAACGTGAGAACATAAAATACGGAGATCATGAAGTGATGTCCAGGTATGAAAAGTACGTAATTGTTCGTTTCAGCGTAAGTATACAACACATCACCGAGTATTTCCTGGTTTTCAGAAATGAAAGATTCGCATTAATTTCTACGTATGTCGATAAGAAAGTATTAGGTGCCACGTGGACAGTTGGACTAGTTTTATGCGAACACCTAAATCTGATAAACGTAATAGCACAAGCTTTCTTGATTCACTTATTTTTGGGAAGGCAATTCTTTGGTCTTGGCATTTACGTGATCAACCATGGCTTATCCCACGACGTCACCATATTGGAGTATATCTTCCCCAAGGTAAAAAAAGCATAATTTTAATCGGTTTTAGTAGAGTAGCTAGGCGGGTTCTAATTCACTTTTGTATTTTCTTATTGGACTAAAAAATCGAGTGTGTTAGAGAGAGAAAGAGAGGTGGGAGCGAGATGGGGAGAGATGGTAGCCGCTGAAAATAGCCGACTCATGTGTCGACTTGTCTCTAACGTATTCGTAGGAATGTTGTTTACAAATATTAACAACAACGGGCAGCAAAGTAAGATACAGGTAGCACAATTCGCAAGAATTCATTCTTGCAACAAAGCACTAGCTGCACATACCAATTTTCTCTTACAATTAAAAACCTATTCCAATTTCGCTGCTTCCTTAGGATTAAAACCAAGTCTAGGCTTATATTGCATTCAATTCCCATATTGATAACGTAAACAATCTATACCTCTGCATTCCTTATAATTAAAACGGCCACCCAAACTGACCATGCAAAATGTAGTAGAGATCACGACCTGGGTTTCTCTGATATGGTAGATGGTAAGGTATAATACGTCGCAGAAAAATGTATTATAAATGAACATAGTATAATAAAGTGGGTAAATAAAAACAGTAATCATAGAAAACGTATTATATAATTAGTAAAAAGAAATTTCATTGATTTGCGCGAAATTATAATCAATTTTACACGTAATATGATGAAGATAATTGCCAGACAAGTTCAGGCAGGAATGGGAGTTACTGTATAGGCGAGCGGTACACAGATGCATATGTATCGCGCTGACTATGCAAAATGTAACAGAGGCTACGACCTGCATTTCCCTCATATGGTAGGTGATAATGAATAATACGCCACATAAAATATATAATCTAGCGCTTTTCTCAACTCTTTCATACATTAAAATATAGCAATTTGTGTTTATTTTCAACCAACAATTATTAAATAGAAAACTTGATAACAAAAAAAATAGAATAGAAGTGAGTTTATATGACATGTTATCCGCTAGACAAGCAGCTTGGAGGGGTGTCCAAGCTGCATGTATCTATGTAAATTCACTATACCCGGTCGACATAATATTAGAGAGATATGCAGGCAGCTTAGACAGGTAGGCAGGCGGCTTTTAGACAGATAGACAGGTAAACAGACAGCTCTTAGACAGCTTTAAAGGGGGTGAGAGGAAAAGATGGTGAGCGATGGGAGACTTTGTATCATTTTATAACATGAAAATAAGGAAATTAGGTAGGTAGACAGGTAGACAGACAACTTTTAAGGGGGTTAGACGGAGGGATGGTGGATGAAGGGGGGGAGGAGAGGGTTGTCTACTCCAGGGTCATTCGAGTTCCCGCAGCGATTAGTAAGATGATGAGGCATCGAGCGATACCCAAGACCCTGGCCGGAGGACGCGGCCTTGCAGGTTCGATTTGGTGCCCATACCCGCTGCCCCTCGTGGCCCTGTACATTATTCCTATGTTGCCTGTGCTTAACTTTAGGGGATTGCTCACATAGTCATCTGGCCGCACATTCTTCCACTTTCTCCATGATGAAGATGTTGCACTAGCACTTGTAATTTTAACTAACTTTGATAAACTTGATTACGATGATACTAAACGGGATTCGTCTTTCGACTGGCGCGCAACACCAAGACTCACGTTTTATGTCCTCCTGCCGCGACCAATTGCGAGTCCGCTTTAAATTCTAAGAATTGCAATGATAAAACTGTCCTCGTCGTTACACTATGCGCTATACGCTTTAATTCTAAGAAAGATAAAAATTGTTTATGTTATCAATATGAATTTAAACTTGACTGTTTTCTTTATAAGGAATGCAGGGATGAAATTCTTTATGTTATCAGTATGAGTTGGTTGGCCGTTTTAATGCTAAGAACTGCAACAATAAAAATTGGTTACGTCATCAATATGACCGTGGGAATGGTATGTCTAGCGATATAGGTCTACACTTGGTTTTTAAGGAAGCAAAATTGGTCAGCGAAATAGGTATTTATTTCTAATAAAAATTGGTAGTTACTACTTTGTTGCAAGAATAAATTGTTGCTACATTGTGCTATCTACTTAAGAAAAAACAATATCTGTAAACAACATTCCTACGATTACGTTCCAGACAGGCTGAGACGTGATTGTGGTCTCCCCACTGACCACCATATCTCCCCATCTCACTTCCACTCCTCTTTCTCTCTATAACACACAGGGTGAGTCGATTCTTTAGCCCCATAAAAAAATACATTGAAAAGTGAACCCGCCTAGCTACCCTACTGATTTTATTTTTAATTTGATTGGATTTGCATTAACATGCATTAAGTTGTTCGAAGCAATAAAATTCTATGTTGGAAGAAGTTCAGAAAATATTTTCTATTTAATTATAGATCACCAAATGCACCTACCATAAATACGGCCCTTCGGGAACTATAGAATCGCACGACGCAATGTGCATCCTACCCCTCAACGTGATAAACGACAAAATCTATGTATTCCTTTGGTTCTGGCTACTCTTTGTATCAATTTGCTCCACCCTGGTATTGATATATCGACATATAAGCATTGTATTACACGGCCGGAGTAGGATTTTCAACCAGATAGTCTTCACATTTTCGAGACCCGTGAAGTTCGATATTGTGACGTACGCCTGCCTCGCGGAACGCTACAACTACACTGAATGGCTATTCCTGGTCTATTTGGAGCAAAATATGCACGGCTCGATATTCCGGGAGTTCATCAGAGCTTTGCACGACGAGCCTTTGATTCCGGAAGAAAGTATCAGCTATGATCCGGAGGACAAACCATTACATCAGCTAAGAAATTATATTAATAGATATGATTTATTATAGATGTGAATTTTGATGTGATATATTGTATTGTAGTTCGGAAATAGCGTTGTCACTTTGAACTATTTATATACATATATTAATTAATGTTATTTAATTTTTATCACGACTATATTTAATCATTTATGCGGATGGTATTTCAGTACTCACTCCAGAGACTCGTGGTAAAGAGATTGAGATTGTAGCGAATGATTTGCCGCAAATTTTGGGCAAGAGCTTAGAAAAAACTAAATGCCCGTCAAAGGAATGTATCTCCTCTTAATTTAGAACTAAATGGTCACAACTTAGTCTCATCTGATTCTATCAAACTTTTGGGTTTATCACTAGAATCAACTTTGCTCTGGAAGGGGGGAGGGAAGGGGGGATCACCGTAGCAAACTTTCGAAATTTTTTCAGTAAATATTGAAACCGAAAAAGTAATTTTACAACTTTAATACATTGGGAAAATGCGAAAACGACAGTAAGTAAAACTGAAGCATTTTTCTTCAACGTCTAAAAATCTAATTTCGTTTGTTTAAAGTTAAAATAGCCTGAACTTGCAAATCGAATATTTTGTTTAAATCCCCATAAAATATTTAGTGCCTTATTCTGTAATTAAAAATAAAGATTTCCTGAATCATTTATTGTATCTAATATTCCTAAATAATATTTTCTACACATCAACATTTGAAATATGGTAATTAATCTCATTTCATTTTAGATAACCACTGTTCTTATAAATTGCAATAATAATTTGAATTTGCCGCTTTCATACGGCGCTATCTCAAAATATAGGCCTTTTTTTCGCAACTAAACCGTTTATTAAACGGTTATGCGTTTATGGTAACCGCGCCATTTTCTTCGTCCTGCCGTTTATGAAACTATTACTGATTTGTTATTGCCGTAGTTAACAGCCATGTTAGAGGAACGGTTATAGAGTTGAGGTTATGTCACAAAGTATAAAAACACATCTGCGTAGTACATCCTAAAGTTTCGGTTCTTGTATATTTTTTTAATACCTTTATTAGTATTCCCGTTACTATTGAACTTATAAAATTTATTTAGTGTAGTATCGAAGAACAAATTAAGCACTTTACACATTTGTACAATTCTAGGTACGGGTACATTTATGGCCATGAAACACACCCATGGCATATAGGTTATATTTGTGACATTTGAAGTTTGAAGTACAATCCTATAACACTAAAACGTTTGTCTTCTTGTATGCATCCCGGATTAGTAAATTTGAATGGTGGGGATGTAACCGTTTTATTACCATCCGGTAACCATCGGTTAGTCGCGAAGAAGTACCTTATGTATATTTGAAATTTAAGAGTCACGCCATGATCGATCAAACGCATACAAACTTATAAGGTTTGTTCGATTTCGAACGGAGTAATCACTGCGCTTGTCCATGCGTTTGACTGCATAACGCTTTTGCCAAATCGAACAAACTTTCTAGTAGGAATTAAGCGTAAAATATTTGTAAAATGGAAGGGCAGTACTCCTAATTTGGGGCTATGCTGCTAACACCCACCTAAACAAAATTCAAACGGAACAGAACAGATTCCTGAGAATAATTATTAACGCTCCGTCAGGAATTTGAACATCCATAGGTACATAAAAATCCCCACAATTTTATCACATATTAAAGAACCTGCCCAAAAATATTTTGCCAAAGTCCAGGTCCATGAAAACCCAACAATCGCCATATTAGATATTCAAAACAGGTAAGGTAAACCATTGATTAACGCCACAAGTATTCGACAGAATTAGAGCCAATTTCAACATGGGAAGAGTACAGAACTCAACTCTGTTTGCCATAAAGTCAAGAAGAAGAAGAAGAAGGTACTTTATTGCCATCATATATAAATAGATTGGAAAATATAAATCACGCATTTTGATTTAAACTAAAGAGTACGTCATCCAACACCGAGTGAAAGGCACTTTCTTGAAAAAATAAATCCGAAAGCACTGTATTCTCACACTCCATGGAGCAGCCTCTGCAATTACATTCCTTACGCTTCAATTTCGACGCTTCTTCCTCTGTTTGTGACGACTTGTCTGAACTCTTGCTACGTTTTAGCCCATCCGCGGGAAATCCAGTTAGGAAACCATTCATTTCCGTTATTAGATTGACACAGAATTTCAATTTCTCCTTATAAGTGTTAGCTCTTCCCTTGGCGGTCTTCAACTGATTAAGTAAATCGTTCATGTAGCCTTTGCCTTTAACCAATTGCTTATTGAGCGTTTCAACTTCGTTTTTTAAATCATCTTCCCTCGTTCTCGCCAGATCGCGTTGTTTATAATAGGAAGCCGCTATCTTGTTTATTTCGTGAGTTTTCGCTTCATTTTCTATCGTTAAGACCTTTTCTCGTTCCTCCAATAATTTTTCAGCATTCGCTAATTTCTCTTGGATACTCGTTAAGTTGTGCGTGAACTTCTTCCTTTCTTCGTTCAATGTATCTTCTACGTTCTTTATTTTATCGTTACATTGCTGGACGTCGGATCTCAAGAGAATGTTTGCGTTTGTTAACTTGACGTTTTCAGCTAATACCTGAGCCAGTTCCGTCATCAAATTCGAAATCGTGTGTTTGTCGTGATTAAGTATAATTGTATTCTCGGCATTTATATTGCTGCTTTTGCCATCATTATTTTTTGTCAAACTTAAATCTATGAAATTCACACTTTTAGCTTTCTTCCAATTTTTAACATATCTTGGACATAAATTTTCGGTTAGGGTTTTTGACATTACAATGCAATAAAAATAATTGACAACCTTCAAAGTCAATTTCAAATTTTACTGCGCCTTTCGAGATCATGTTATCCACTTGTTTTTAAACAGGAGGAATGGGGTTAGTTCAATCGTGTGACGTGGCTCACTTAAATTAAAAACCTTTGAGGCCGCATCACAACAAGCTACAGGCAGTAAAACGTCGCCGCCATATTTGTTTAACAGCTGTTTCAACTACTCTGCGCAGAGATAATATAGTAAGGGTAAATGGGACATTTAACGTTAAAATTGTGTGCCTATCCCTCTGGTGGTCTGCGAACCCAACTAAAGAGATTACCGCGCCAAATCTCATATATTTCAAACTTGACAGGAGGCATAACGCCAACTACAATTCTATTCATTATTTTATACAAACTTTATTTCGCATAATGTTATTTACAAAATTTGCCAAAAAGTTCTATTTCCAACTATAATGCTGTTCAGAAAGTGAGCGCACAAGTAGCGCAAAAAACACGCATTGACGGTTTCGATTAACGCATTCCTGAATGTTGTATTTACAATTGGAATCAACCTTTTTGCTTACCAGACGGAATACCATAAACACACTGTTCGGATTACTTCTGCCGCACAAAATTGTTAAATCCACTTATTTTTCAAACACAATAACGCACCAACCAGCTTTAACAATAATTTTATTCACGTACTGAGTTCTGCAATAGCAACTTAGAGACTAAAGACTCTGGAGGAAAACAATTCGCTCTAACATTAATCCAGCCTGCTCAACAAAAACATAGCCATTAGGAATATAATTACACTAAAAAGTACACTCGGGTGCAAGTACCTGGCGATGCATCATTTTTAGCTGGATGTGCGTTAACAAAATAATCATTAATTCGGGACACGTGAATATTTACAGACGAAATGCACAATAATAATAAAAATAACGATAATGATTAAACAATAAGTAAAAACCAAAAGAACTACTAACAACAAAGGGAATTGTAAAATAAATTTAAAATACTCTATGCAGACTTCTAGAATTTTACACTCAGAGCCCTCTATTAGATAAGATTTTACACACAGGGCCCTCTATTGGTCGGGTAACCCCTGATTGACACCAAAGGTACACTAGTGCACCCCCCTCCCACCCTCTACCCAAAAACCAAGATTTCAAATTTTCCGCGTCAACTGTTAACTAACTGGGTAGAACTGGTCACTTTTTCCATGGGTTGCTTACGAGCGTGCCCTATCTTCATCTCAATAATCTCTGTTGACGGCTTATCAGGTGTCAGTTTTATTCAAAGCGACTCCATACAAACTGCTTTCTACTAAGGCTTTAGCAATTTCCGAACGGTAGCGTCTAAGAAACACAACACACGGAAAAACTTAAAACAAGATATGTTCCTAACAATGGCATCACGTGAAAGTTTCACTAGTTATTTAAATGCAAACAAATTTTCTTATTAAATAAGCACCTAACGGCAATAACTATACTTATTAAAATACATACTATAAAATACGTCATTACCATTCCAATAATGTATTTGTATTTAAGTGACATATTTTTCAATACAAATATTCAAATTTCTATGCAAAGGTTTTGTAATCTCTGTTTCTATGTAGGAATCGATCGATAATGCAGATCACTGTAATTATGTCAGTGAACGTAAATTATGACAGGGGTTATGACCAGTTATTTTTTCTTCATAACTTCTTTGGTACTATGTTTGATTGGTATATGTTTTGGTGTAAAATGCATCCGATGCGAAGATTTGGGAAAAGGCGTATGTTTCGATAAAGAACTAGAACATCATATTTCGGTACAGCAGTGCCAGGATGATTTTTGCTACAAATTAGTTACGGTCAATCAGTCGCAAATACTTATGCAAAGGGGATGCGCCAATAATGATACTTTCTGCGAGCAGACGGCCGCGATCAACAAGAGAATCAAGTACTGCACAATTTGCAAGGAGAATTTTTGCAATTTTAGTCCTGCTATACTACTAACGCGTGCAAGTAATTATTTTATCATAATTTCTGTCGTAATATACTTGAATTATTACACTTTTAAATCATACTGTTTATTATTATTGATAATACGTGTATTAACTCAAAAAAAATCACCTCACTTTGAATGTAAATAACACGAAGTACGACCCTGTGTTCGTGACATGTGCAGCAGGCTCCCTTTTCGGCGGCATTCCTTCAAATAAACACCTTATAACACTGGCACGTGCCGTTCACCAGTAGAGTGGGGAGGTAAGTAAACAACCCTAGCGTTACAGGGCTGGGGAATAAGATCTACATTCCGCCAGCAAGCTGGTACCTAACGACAGTGACAGATGCTATAATTAAGGTTAGATTCCGAGGTGATTAGATGCTTTGATATCACGCATATATGTTTTATAAGTACGTACGTATAACGTATTTCTTATTGCGGTTACTTCTTTTCGTGTATGTATATCTTATCCTGATACATACTTATTTATGTATATTGTAGATTGTAGTCTGCTTGTAAGTTATTGCTTTGCATTTTAGACGACCTAACCGTTAGGTCTTTTAGCCTAATGATCCTAATTGTTTGATAAGCGATGTATTATTAAAAACGGTTATTTCTTTAAAAAAATGTGTTAAAAAATGATGGAATGAACATTTACAAAAAATAACGTATACCTTCATATTATTCTTTTAATTTGGTACCATAACAACGTCATAAATACATCGAAAACCACGCGTTTATAAATATTAATTTATTTTTTCAAGAGTAATCAATTGAAATTTCAAACGTCATAAAATCTGTAGTCAAACTGTCTAATGCAAACGTAGTTTTAAACATCAAATAATTACAAATGGCAATTAAATAACTGACTTTTGACATTTCGCCGCTCCCACGCATTGGAAATCATATTATATGGTTTGACAAATATAATGATAGGTTATAGTTAAAAAATACGAAAACTATCAATACTAATAGAACGTCAAAATGACAAATGGCAAGTAAGTGCGTTGACAACTTACCTTATCTATGCAACTGGCAACGCTGTAATTCAAAAAATCCTAGGCGGACGAAATGTCACTATATTTGACATTACTATGCATTTGTAGAATGTGAAGTTGTGATTGGTTGTGTGGGTACGATTTTAACCACACATGTTTACCTTTTATTGTATTTAGTAGACTCAGTT
The DNA here is from genome assembly GCA_031763485.1 of Osmoderma eremita. NCBI lineage: Eukaryota > Metazoa > Arthropoda > Insecta > Coleoptera > Scarabaeidae > Osmoderma > Osmoderma eremita. The sequence goes on from JARFOC010000610.1 coordinate 264,498, forward strand.
TTGTATACTTGCTGAATAACGCTTGGCGTTAGTATCGATTTTGTGACCAATTAGAATAAAGCACAATGACGTGTCATTTCGCGTCATTTTTGTCGTTTGTGCAGTACTCAGATTCTGCGCTGATTTGCGAGTGCAATATAGTTAAGCTGTGAATACTCGTATTTCCAACAATGGGTGGCTGAAGAAAAACACTGAGTACTAGGATGTCTTAATAAAAAAAGGTGTTCGAAGGCATTTACGATGAAACGGTGAGAGCTGTTTATGAATAAAACATGTGCCATGACAGTTATGGAATACATTGCATGTTTATCGTAAATATGAAAAATTATTATACAAAAGTGCGGTAATTACGAAAATACGCTAAGAATATATTACAATAAAATTAATGCATTAGTTTTGACAACTACCATCGCCAGTTTTCCTCTGTTCTTATCTGTTTTTAGTTCTCATATATTTCAAACTTGGCAGGATGCATAGTGCCAACCAACATTCTATTAACTCTTCTATACAAGCTTTTATCGCATGTCATTCACAAAATGTGTCAAAAAGTGTATGCATTCTGCCGTGCAGATTTTTAAGTAGCACATGTTCTATTTCCAACTGTGATTCTGTCCAGAAAGTGAGCGTACAATTTGCATAAAAAACATGCATTGACAGTTTCGATTAACGTATTGCTGAAAGTTATATTTACAATAGGAATTAACATTTTCGCTTACCAGACGGAATATCATAAACACAGTGTCCGGGTTACTCCTGCCGTACAAGATTGTTAAATCTACTTATTTTTCAAACACAATAACGCACCAACCAGCTTTAAAAATAATTTTATTCACGTACTGACTTCTACAATAGCAACTTAGAGGCTAAAGACTCTGAAGGAAAACAATTCGCTCTAACGTTAATCTACCCTACTCAACAAAAACATAGCCATTAGGAATATAATTACACCAAAAAGTACAGTCGGATCTAGGTACCTCTTGATGAATCATTTTTAGGTCGACGTGCGTTAACAAAATAATAATTAATCAATCTTTACATACGAAATATACAATAATAATAAAAATAACGATAATGAGTAAACAATAAGTAAAAACCAAAGGAACTACTAACTAACTACTAAAGTAATTGTTATACTATATTTGAAGCCAAGGGAGGAAACTGCCCTATTGCAGGCCACGGGCAAATCTTATAAACCGACCCGATGGGGAGGTTTGTAGTTGTCCAGGTCCTGCATTAGCACCATCCTCTCGTGGTTTGAATACTTTTTTCCCCAGCCAGTCCACTTTTAACTAATTTTGTCTAAAAACAATAAAAACATACCTTGAGTGACGTGATAGATAGTAACCTTAACCCGTCAAATATTTTTTAAACACTGTCAACTTAGCCTATGACATGCCTGCGACTGTGATGAATACAGTAATTTCATTGGTCAATATGATGATGTACAGTATAAAAATGCCACTCACTTTCTCTCTAGGGCATAAAGGTACAACTTTCTTCCCTCAAATGAGGAAGCAAATGTACAACTTTCCTCCCTGCTGGGAAAAATATAAATTTAAGATACTCTGCAGACTTCTTAAAATTGTACACTCAGAGCCCTCTATTAGATAAAATTTTGCACTTAGAGCCCTCTATTGGTCGAGTAACCCATGGTTTACACCAAAGGTATACTAGTGCACTCGCCCTGAATATAGTATAATAATTAAGATTATTTGCATTAGAAATGAAATCTATGCTATCCCGATGTCAGGTGACCCTGATCTGTCAAATTACAACTACTATTCTCCTAAATTTTATACAAATTCATAAACGCGAACGAAAACTATCGGTATGACTTAAAACCTTCATCTTCAGCCCTATCTAATTTATTATCTGCATATGTATAAGTCCTGTGGATGTATTTCCCGCTTTCGCTTTTCAAAAATTAATAATCATCACTTACTCTACATCCTGTACGTTGTTTGGTGCTTGCAGATGCCCTTCATAAATATGCATGTTAGGCATTCTCTACCGTAAAAATAATATCCCGAAATACCACTAACCAGTTCCAAATTTAACCGACAATAATTAATATTACCTATTCACAAATACAGACAGGTACGTACGATCTTGAGATATAGGAACATAAAAAAACATGATCACATATCAATCATATAACGAATAATATATAGACTGATGTGTTTCTACCGTTCCTATTAGAAGGTCGGAAGGAGAAATAGAAACATCAACTTTGATTCTACAATGCGCACGGGAAATCTAAAACTTAATTTAAATGCAAATATTTGTTGCCTAACTAAATTAACTATACGAATATTTGTACGAATGCTATAAATACATCTTGTGTTAGTTGTAATCAATCTTTTGATGTACAAATAATTATATTATAACTACTATAACATATTATACCTACATACATACACATTATACGACTCATTACTCCAATGTCTGTTCATATAAATTGTATCACCGGAAAAAAATAACTCGTTAAGTTATAATTAAACATTCGAACGGTGTGTTATAAAAACATACTCCATGTTTTTATACATACACCAAAACATAACTCGGAAATGAATGCAACTATTCAGGTTAGATAATATGGGACAAATGACAAACACGAAGAATTGAACTTATATGACATGAAAATGATTTATATAGAATCTGCAGTCGAAAAACAACTAAATCTATTGCTTTTTTCTCATAGAACACAAGGAGGATGGAACTATCGAACTGGAAGTCCCAAATTTAAGCCATTTTTGTTCATAAGCAAACGTTAACATTTTTTTTCATATCGGAATCGGTTCCACCAATTGTATTCTCGATAAAAAGACAGCATTTGGTGTGTGCTGCTATAAAGCGAATGTGAAGGCAGTCCTAAATTCCCCTTTATGGCCGTATAAATTAAGAACGAATTAGTCATTTTTAAATTATATTGGGGATGTAAATACTGCCTAGAATTTGTTTTAGGAAACATTTTTCTGGGTAATTGATTTATATGTACGGGAGACTGGTGTCAATTGTAACAAAATTTTAACTTTTATTTATTATTATGAACGATATATAAACACAAGGCAACACATATAAAATTCAAAACATCGGACAATGTAACATAAAATTCTAAATACAAGTTAAACGAAACAAAATATTCTGAAGGAAAGTGAAATAATAAAGAGAACCGACTCGGACAGACAGTTCAAACATAAAAAGAAAGGACTTCAGACTATCAGTACAACTAATATGAGTCCACTGCCTACAACTCCTGCATTGAAGCCAGTCCTCCTTGCTGCTAGAATATGAAGCGCCACCATACTAAACAGCAAGTTTGTTCTTCCTCTTCAGAACTGCTGCGAGACACGGCCTTCTTATTTTTCACCGTCCTCTGTTTCTTTCCTGTCCTTCCTCATTCTAGATTCAAACCGATCTTCTTTTTATTCTGCGTCGCTAACATCTCCAGTTTTTCAAGTGTGTCTGTCATAATAGCAGTCTTTCCTCTAGTTCTTCACACTCTCGTAGATTTTTGCATATCTGCCTTGAGCAGTGGTCGTATCACTTCTGGTGTTAAATTTTGCGAAGTTGAAGTGGATGGTGCTTGGAACGTTTCATCTGCTGCTGGTGTCCGTGTTTGTAGTTGATGTGGGTTGATTTTCCACTACGTCATCCGCGCTAGTCAATACTTTTTTTCGTTGGCAGTCAATATTTTATCAGTGACAGTGGATGGTGCGAAGTCATCGTCGCTGAATATTTCTTTCTTGAATTGCCAAATACCAGTGCATTAAAATCCAGCAAGGATATTTCGAGGTGTAGATGCTAGAGATAGTGCCTGCTTGACTATAGACAACAAATCATATATTCTCAGACGCTTTCTTGGATGAGTTTTCATCTACTAATCGGCTAAATCATTAAAATATTTCTTGAATGGTCCAAAAACTCCCCTATCTAGGAGTTGGAGCTTATGTATGATGGGGGAACGCCAAAAGCGTTATATGATTATTTTTGCAAAACTCTATCACTAATAATGAAATGTGGGAGGAATTATTATTCAAAAAGAGAAGAACTTTGTTGTTTTCGCTTGAATTGGCGTATTTGACAAAATGCTTGACGAAGAGTAGAAAATCAGGTTCCTGCATCCACCCGGATTTGTTACCACTTCCACTTGTTTCCACAGCCATCCGGACCATTTCTTACAAAGAAATCCTGGAATGTTATCCGAGAAAAAATAAACATCGGTGGTATCGTATTCCCAAGTGCATTTACAGCGAGACAAATAGTAGCTAGTGTCCTTCTTTGGGATGTGATGGAGCCTACTTGTTTGGTGCCTTTCTGAGCAATAACTTTGGCTGTTTTTGCACTGTATTTATTCTAGTGTCATCAGCATTGTATATATTTTGAGGTTCAAAATGAAATCGTTCAAAAGGCGATAGATACATTGTTGGAGAATTTATCAACATTACTGCGGTTGAAATTAATGCCTCGATTAAGGTTTGTTGCTATTCTATCCCCACTGCTATGGTCACTCCTCATCATTGAGGCACTTGGAGCCGAGGTACAGGCCTATGCGGATGACATTGTCATATTGCTAAGGGGGTCAGGTGAGAGAGAAATCTCCACTGCC
>JARFOC010000610.1:269206-295872 GCA_031763485.1 Osmoderma eremita
ACGTCATACTTCATGTAAATCAAACATAATCTAACATACACTAAATCCAAGTAAATCTTCCTCGCGAAAATTCGCTTAAAGTCTACGCCAGTTATGAATTCAATTGATCGCACGGTAGTACAAAACTACAACAGATGCTTACTTTCTAAAGGAGTTTTTTTGTCATGTTGGTTAAATTATTGGGTGGTTACAAAATCGGGATGTCCTTCATCTGTATATTGACTGTTTTCTGTTATAATATCAGTATAATATTTTTCAATCATTCGTAAAATTACGCCATTAGTCCATCCAAATCCAGTTTGAATTACATATTCCCCTCCACCCCCATAATTTCCTGGTTCTACGGCGTCGTACTTTTCGTACAGATTTCCATCGATATTGAACCTTATCATTGTCGCATTAACAAATCTATCAGCGAACACTCTAGCCCAATACTTTCCTTTTTCAGTATCACTTTCTTCTAAACCTTCTACAACTATGGATTGCAGGCACGGCCACACATTGGGAAAGTCCCACTGTTCTCCGGTGTGCGCATTAGTAGCTGGTATCCCTCCCATATAATTCATTATGTTTTCACGTTGTAAGTAAGCAATAACATCATCTATCAACTGTTCTTTTTTATTTTGATCATAAGCTTTTGTCCAGAGTGGTGATAAATTACTGGCGGCAAAATATCTTCTTTGTTGATTACCTAAGTAATCATAGTCGTACCAAATGCCGTCATCCGCATTCCATAAAATCTCATTAATTGTCTTATATATTTCGTCAGCCTTTTCGGTCCAATAGCTTTTCTTCATTTCATCTTGTAATATTTCATAAAAATTTGCTGCGTCCTTGAAGGCACCGTACAAGAATGAATTCAAATCCACAGGTAGCACTCTCGTTATATTGGTGAAAACTATTTGTTCATTTCGTTGTTCATTTTCGGAAAATATCCATCTAGAAAAGAAAATATGTTATGTAGTTATCGTTTAAGTTCAATCGGCTGAAGTAAACTTATTGCGTCTGTAAAATTAAATTGTAATAGACGCTTTTCAAAACTATCCAAACAATAAATTTCTTAACCTTTTTATATTGTAAATGAGTATTAAACCTCTATTGCTGTACGCACTTACATTCTTACACTAAGTATTAATTAATTACATCGTGTCCAAGATAAAGTGCTTATCATGGGCATCTTGGAAACAGTGAGATATTTCGAGACACTGCTAAAAAGTTCTTTTTTATTATCGTTTTTATGGCAGCCATGAACAGAGCGTAGAAAAATAAAAACACATCGCTATTGCCACTTTTTCTTGCACTATTTAAATACATACATATTTTAAAGAGATCTCCCCACTGAAACCCACTAAAAAGGATTAAAATAAGTTGTTTTTTCAGAACTTTTACAAAGTCTCTTCTCTTATCCCTCAGTTCACCCCTCGCAAAGAACATTTTTTATTTATATTTTAACCTTTTTAGTGGATGTTTTCTGTTTTTTTTTGTTTACTTATTCCGTTTTTGACTAGTTTCTAATATAATCTCCTTATATACATAAAATATAATGCACCATACGAGCGAGCCTGCTATAGTGACTATCCGATTACACTAAATCGGAATTCTTTGGAAATGCCAGACTTTGCTACGCTAACATATCGAATCTAAAGACGATTAAGTATTAAATCGTCTTTAGATTCGGCTTATCGTCTTAATATATATAATGAGCAGTGGCACCAAAAATAAATGAAAATTTTGAAACACTGCAAATGCCCATAGAAAATTAAAGAAAAATATAGAATAGGCACGTCACCCCTGGAAATGCTCCGCTTGAAAGTTATTTTCGAAAGAAATATGATAAAATTTCGTTTTTCGATTACACAATCGAATTCGGTGTAATGAAGGCTTCAATTGACCACTGCCACCCTCTATCAACCGGAAGCCCTTCAAAATAATGAATAAAACTAATATTGCAAACTAAAGTGCGAGCCATGTATTCACACCTCAGAGCTGCGGTGATAAGGGTAGACAGCCCTCCCACTGAAAAGAACTATTGCAGCCCCTGCTTATTTATTTTGCAACAGAAGTATTATTCCTCTATTTTCCTTCGAGGCAACAGTTTCATATGCTTCAACTTCTCAGCACATGTAGTTTTTATTTCATTCTAAAACTCCCCACACAGCAAAATTCAAATTTTAGTAGTATTTTTAGTAACTTCAACATAAAGATATTAAAATACCAGAAAACTGTAAAATTCATGCTTTAATGTTGAAGTTCCTAAAGATAATAGCGGCAAATTTGAATTTTACAAACTTTTTATACAATGACTCCATTTATACTATATTATAATTAATTCATAAATGATTATAATTACGTTATGGTAGCATTACATTCTCCACATTATTAACCTCTTAGTTTTCTATGCAACTTTCATCAATCAAAGAGAAAAGTTAATACGCCCTTTTATCAGTCTACCAAAAAATAATTTGCACTTCACTATGAGATCGCTATGAGTAGACAATTATTGTAATTGCATATATCAAATCATGTTTAGATGCGACCATAGCTCCTACTGTATCATAATTTTCTTGTATTCATCAATAATAACAAACCCAATTACATGCTTTCGAAACACACATTTATAGTCTTAAGAAACACTAGTTTTTGAGTGCTAATGCTGCTCCCAAATAAAAAGAAAAGATGAAACCTGTGAAAACGGTTTTGCTGAATGTAAATCACCGGTGGCGAATTAAATTATAAGTAGAGTGATACAAGTTCTCGTTTACTTCCTGGTGGTAGGCGGTGCTGTAGTTAGTGTACTTTCGGTACAAGCGATAACGCGGGAAGCAATTTTATTGTTGATGATTGTCAGATGCAGTCGGTTGCTTGCGCTTGTTTGGTTTGGTCAATTTTGTTCTAGATTTTTCTTGTGTTATTGTTACAATTAGTTAGTGTAGTTATTATTATTATTAGTTAGTGTAGTACAGACTTTTATTAGCTTTGTTCACAGCGCAGTGAGAAACTTTACGAAATTGAACGACGCATGCGCTCTAATTGCTTTGCGTTCGTAGTGCTACAATGTCATATTTTGACAGTTTGAAATTTACAATTTGGTGTTCGCAGAGTAGTAGGATTGCCGTAATAAATGGTTAATGATTAGTCCATAAAGTTCACGGATTTCATATGGATTTCAAATTCGCACATGCGCATGTAACGAATTCATTGAAAATTGTTTTAGGGTTACATACGTATATTGTCAATTAATTATATTTCTTTAATAGCAATGCCTCCCATAAACTGTTGTGTAATGCTGAAGACGGATTACGGAAAAAATAAAGACTTCGATATAAACATGTGTTCATTTTTGTGTTAATAATTATATAGAATATAGTAAAAAATAACCGGGAAATATAGTAATTTAAAAATGCCGCGTAGCGCATTTTAATTTACTTCCTTAAGGAAACCCAATTGCGATTTCACGTTATTAAGTTGCCATTCACTCATCCCTTATCTCTGTTGTAAACAATACAACGCCATCGGTCGTATAAATGGTGAACTATCAATTTTTGGCCGCTGCACTAGTACCGCTACACGTATCTAAAATTTGAATCCATTTAAATAATTAATTTTGATAATAATTCATAATCATATGTGCTCGAAAGATCGGGTTACATACATACACAATGATCAATCTTAACTGTCTGAGGTTTGTTTCAAAAAGGTCCCTAGAGTGGTTATAAACTATATGTCATTTACTTAAAAACAAGAATGAAGCAAAAATAATAACTGCGGTAAACACGAATGACAAATGAACTAGTTTATAACCCGTCTAGGGACCTTTTTGATACCAACCTCAGACAGTTGAGATTGACCAAGTTAATATAGAGTTTTCAAAAATCAGAAACACTGGCTGCAAAATGAATAACTTTTGTTTCCAAAATGCTTTTCTAACCTAGACATTGTGTATATTTCTGCTGTAATTCCATCTACACCGATAATGATCGAAAAGAATGCTTATGATTAGTACCTTGAGGAAAAGTCCCATCCACTCTCAGCTGCAGATTTTAGTTGAGTGTATATTTCCTGTTGATGTTCGGCATCTTCAGTTATAGAGGCAGTTGTTACGTCTTCTTTGTATGATTCTGGGCGTGGTCCTGCACTAGCCGCATTGTATCTCCCACCGTAATACGTTTTATTACCAATTGTTATTTCTATTAGTCTATTTTGTATCCAGAATTCAAGTTCCGTCTCTAATATTTCTATATTCTTACGTAACCAATCGACATCAAGAGTGTGCTCATAATATCTTCTCATCATCATACTTAAGAGGGGCGGCTGTGAACGTCTGATGTAATAAATTCTTCCGCCATTCGGAATATGCCCAACGTTTTTGATAGTGTACAGAAAATTTTCTATCATACCTCGAGCAGTGTCCGCCATTTCGCTGATAAGTAATCCATCGATAATCCAATAGCTATCCCAATAGTAATATTCGCGGAATCTACCCCCTGGTATGATGAATCCTTCAGGTATATACCTCAGTGAATATCGTGAAGGATTCTTGTTCACTTCCTCGTTTACCTTCCTACCCAAAACTGGCCATCGAGCGATAACTCCTTTCGTGAATGCTTTTACTTCTTGATCTCCAATTTTATCGAGAAATTGCGGATGTTCTTGAAAATCCGTTGGTACCCATTCTATCAAATCACTCGCATTCACGAAATTTTCATTTATGAATTTATGCATGTCGTCAGTTTTCGGATTTGAATCTATGTATGTAGAAAGTTCAGGTATATTAGTAGAAATTTATGACAAAAAAATATACTAGGCCGCAAAATTAACGCATTTTTCGGTTCAATTTTGGTTAGCAACAAACTATTTTATGTTTTATTAACATTATTGAAATCTACGAAGCAGAATCTACGAAGGAATTTCCTTCTGGTGAGGATGGCAACTTAGTTGCCGAAATACGTATCTGGAGTTCTTCACTCATCACGGTGGTAAATATATTTTGAGAATCCTATAGCGTCGAGCTATAATAAAAGCTCTGTACGGATCGAACGCTTCAGAAAAGTCAGTATAGATAACGTCAAGCTGTCCACCATCCAGGCATTCAGAAAGAAACTGCATAATTACGGCAAAATTAGATATGGTGTTGCGCCTGATCACAAAATCATGATGGCGTTCAGATAAAAAAGGTTTCAATAAGGAAAAGGGATGTGGATGTATATAAACAAATTTGAAGACTTTATTCGCAAAATCATTAATAATTGCAGTGGGACGATAGTTATCGGTCGCAGAAGTATCACCTTTTTTTGTGGACAAGTATAAGTTTTACAACTTATCACGAGTCAGGAAAATGCCAGCGAATAAGGACAGATTAAAAATATAACTTAGGGGTTAGCTAAGACAGAACAGCAATGCTTTAGTATCTAGGTATATTATCATCACTCAGTAGGTAGTAAATGAATCCTTAAAAACTTCTAATGCGTGCAGAACATCTGATAACGGAGAGTCAACAATGCTCGACGGTGTCGTATGTGCATTCTTTGAGCGGGCATATACAGAGTTCTGGAGTGGGTCAAATATGGTTGAAGGCATTGTACAGAGAGAGAGCAACAAATCCTGAGAACTACGTGATTGAAAATGTCGCCAACTTAAATTATATCAGTTGGTCACACTGCTTGTGTTACTAACCTAATGGCAAACTAAGAATATCAACCTCAAAACAAAAAAATTACTAAATTGACGGGTCACGTGATTCTCGAGATTTGCTACTCGCACCGTATATGTTCCACCAGGGACACCACGAACAGTGCTAGGCTTTGTTTTTTCGTTCGTATGAAAAACCAGAGGGATTTGCAGCAGTTGCTGTTATTACTATAGAAACGGCGTTTTTAGTTCACGTACCGTAAAGAGGGGCTACTTTGTGACATACGTGGTTACATTGTGACATGTTCCTTAAAAATACCTTTTTTTTATTTGGTCGGTTTTATTGCCGAACCAGACATATTGTAAGGTTAAACCAGAAAACTAGAACATGCGCGCCACCTGTTATACATAGAGTTAAGTTCCTGCTCTAAACCCGCGCTTGGTTTGAGCTTGATTTAGTTGACGTCAATTTCAAACTAATGACAGTTGGCGCGGAAACTTTCTGTTGGTGAGAGAGTTGTACAGGGGATTTCTTCTCAAACGAAAGTATGTACAAATTGGAATTCCCAAACAACGTGTTATTCGATATTCCTGAATTTGAGGATATTCTTGTTAGCGTTTAAAAAAATTATATTTAGAATATTTTACCTTTGGTAATTTAAATGTTTTTGCTAATTGCTCCCAAGCTTCCAAATAAATGTTTACTTTTTATTTTTTTGCGTATTTTTATTCAAAATATGCATATTCCATGCCTAGTGACTTACAAGTTTTCTCTGTAAAATCAGTAGAGGGGTTTACTTATGTCGTAAAGCTATTTTCCTTTGATTTCAATAGAAATATGTAGGTGTCACAAAGTAACCCCGACTCTTGGAGTAACTTTGTGACATCTTTTTTTGCACCTATACAATTTTGTATTAAACATTTTGACTTTAATCTTTTACAAAAAAATAGGCGAAAGGTGAAGCCACCAAATGGCATCATTTGAAAGACTGTAACGCAAAAAAAAAGGAAGAGACCGCACAAAAACCTCAAAATATGTCACAAACGGTATGTTATATTAGCGAACTCTAAGCACTTTTAGGACCCCAGGGCTATAATGTATTATTAATTGATCGTATATTGCTAACATCGGATAAAACTAACTGGTTTGGGCAGTCGCCTTAGATTCGTTTTACAGCCGAAATCTACTGTATTTTTGTGGTTGATAATAAGAAGTGAAAATACAGCCGTTAATATTTAGGAACTGCACTTTTTTGAAATTTTGCAATAATTAACACAGAAAATGTCTCAGATAACTGAAGAACGAGGTACAACTAACTATACCCGTCTTCAATAAAGGTGCTAAAGTGGATCGAATGATTTGCAGATGTAACACCGTACACAAGATAGTCACTGAAATTATAGCTAAAAAACTAGAATAGAAAATTGGGAGAAGGGGAACAGTATAATATATATGTATGTACATATATTAAACTCACGCACAACATCTTCATAGAAGCCATAGATGTTCCAGTAGGTGCTGGTATGGAAAAGACTTTGTTTAATAATTATCAATGAGGTTAATAAAGTTCACGCTGGGCTATAAAATGGTGCGTTGTCGACAAGGCCCTAGTATATAGTTAGGAAATAGTGTCTATATATACATATTTACCGGTTGCTTCCATGAGTATTTCAAAACGTTTTAAAATTTCGTCTTCATCGTGTAACATCACTAAGTCGACGAAATCTTTCGAATCCATGTCATTTGATAACATCTGAGCATAATGCAGCAGATCACCTTGGCAATAAATTTTACTATCACATGTTGGCGGTAGTTCTGATCCTGCACTATTTTGAGTGAGAACAACAACTAATACTACAGCAATAATAATAAGCACAACTATAACAGCACCTATTGCTGCTATATACACCGTTTTCTTCATTGTTTTAAATATACCTAGCGTTGACTGGAAACTGGCCGCAATTTATTTACTTTTATTTATTCCTTATCTTGATTATCTCGTACAAACGCGTTGAAGTATATACAGTAACCGCCATAAACTTCATTACACATGGGATTCTTTTATTTTTGAAGCTATAGATTAAGCTATTGACAGACTGCATCGGATTACTCCTCCCGCACAATATATTGATTAATTCGGGAATACGTGGATTCCCGAAATACGTGTCCCGGGGGGAGTAATATGATACAGTGTGTTATTGTGGCGCCCCACAGTCCTTGCAATCTTTACTATTAAGCAATTGTAAAGCATGTCTAATAACTGAAAAAATTATCTTGGCATGGCGCCAAATTAAAAAACTATGAAACGTCAGAAAGTGAGGTTAGATGACATGATATCCGAAAAAGTTATTTGTTATACGCAAATTTTTGAACTTACTTATTTACTGTTGCAACGGAATCTATCTAGTAACAATACATAAATTGTAAAAACACTTTTATTCTGGAGTACGAACATTGATGTTATTATAGTTGGGGATTTTTTTTGTTCGTTAGTTGCTATTACTTTGAAAATTTTATGGTATTTTTATTTATACACTTTTCTATTTTACCAACACTGTATTTCATATATTAAAAACAATTCCTATCACAAAAACATGTTTACACATAAATATTTTAAAACTTATATCATTCGAGTTTTACGAACACGTTGCAATTATTTAAAAAGCGAGAAATACATTCCACCTGCCTGTAATATATTGTACATGTATGTATTACAAGTGGGTATTTATACTTCATTTTAAGGTTAGAATTTAAGCTGTAGTTATTCGATTACGAGTAATGAGGTACGAACAAACTGGAAGCCAGAGATGAAATATCTGCGTCCTATATGAGTTCATAGCTAAGGTATTATGGTGACCTGTGCATTTTAACCGGATAACCGGTTACATGAGACAGGTTAACCGGTCATGACGGTTAACTGGTCATGGCGGTTAACCAGTTACGGCGGTAAACCGGTCAATTTGGTTGCTGTTGTTAAAAATATTGTTTTTTGCGTTATATAATAGTAATATTTATTTATTGCAGACCTTGGAGTTTCTCCTGAAGAAATTTTGTGGTATTTAATTACTTTTCTAGGAAATATATAATGCGTATTATTACCGGTCACGACGGTTAATGTGCCTAGGGTCGGTTGTGCGGTATATTATGTGTTACGGGTAACTAATGTTTTACGAGCTTAATAATTGTCAATAAATGTTTGATATAATGTTGTCCATGCGATAAATAATATAACTATAGTTATTATTGCAGGAATTCTATACAGTTTGTGCAATAAAGAAACATTACGTATATCCGATTAAGTAGAAATAAGTTTATAAATAGAACAGATGGTTGTTGCTGATGCATTGTTTCCCTGTAAATGCGTCGTAAACACTACCAGATAATGAGGTACTTAGAAAATAGATAATCTCCACTGTTAAGAAATATTTCAATTTTGACGCAGCCAGCGATATGAATGGCATTTTAAATATTTCGATACCTGAAGTGGATAATCGTAAATACATTCTATGGTAATATTTATCTGAGTTTTCTGATGGGATCAAAGCTATCAGATCCGACGTGCATTGACAAATACGATAGAAAGATATCCACGCACAATCTAACCTTAAAAACCTAACTTTAAACGATAAAGGAAATTGTCAATAAAATAAAATAAAAATTAATGGTGATTTCCGGTCCGGAAGTCACAAGTTTCGGAAGTAATACAAAAGTCAAAATAATTTATTCTGATAAATAACTTGGGCTTAGGGTACTTATTTTCAGAATTTTTATATATCTTCCACCCTAAAATATTTTACCACACATACCACACATAGGCGGTCCGCGACAGATTATTGTTGTAGTTATTATTAGGAAGAAGACATTTTATCAAATTTAGATAGATATAAAATAATATTTTGAAATAAAACCATTAAAAGACACAGTGTAACATGTCTAAAGACATCCGTAAATTATAATGTATCTTAGAATGTACGCTAAAATTATTATAATGGGTTATTTTCACACTTTCTTCTGATAATCAAAACATTTTATTTGATATTTACTATTATTATTATATTTTCAGTATTTCTATGGCCAAATAATGAACAAGGAAATTAAACTTTTCTACAAAGAATCCTTTTCAAAAAAGAATTTTCTAAGAGTTGAACAGGAGTTTATTTTTGTAATCAATTACCTCGGAGGTAATCCATCGAGAACCATTGACATTTACTTTTCGATGATATTTAGTTTTAACAAAACAGATATCCTGATAGTAATCAAACAGGAATAAATTTGGAAAAAGCAATATCAGAACAATTACATTCATAACAGAGAGGCAAGTTTCGTTCTTAAGTAAATTACACAATAAATTTTGAGAATTAGAGCAAACCGTATGTTCGAATTTGTGTCTATTTTAAACTGTATGGTTTAACGCACGCTAATAGCGGATTGGTTGCCGACATCATAGGTAGTCCGACAGTTGGACCAATCATGTACATCGTAGTGCCGCCAATTTTTACCCATACGTCAACGGACAATTCGAACATTATATTATAATCAGAGATAATATAGTAAGGATAGTTGAGGCGCTTTTAACGTTAAAATTGTGTGCCTATCCCTCTGGTATGCCTCTGGTAGTCTGCGAACACAACTAAACAGACTACCGCGCCAAACCTCATATGTTTCAAACTTGACAGGATGCATAATGCCATCCAAAATTCTATTCATTCTTCTATATAAGTCATTCACAAAATGTGCCAAAAAGTGTATGCATTCTGCCGTGCAGATTTTTAAGTAGCACATGTTCTACTTCCAACTATAATTCTGTTCAGAAAGTGAGCGCACAAGTTTCGCAAAAACACGCATTGACGGTTTCGATTAACGTATTTCTGAAGATTATATTTACAATTGGTATTAAACTTTTTGCTTACCAGACGGAACACAATAAACACACTGTTCGGATTAGTCCTACCGCACAAAATTGTCAAATATACTTATTTTTCAAACACAATAACGCACCAACCAACTTTAACAATAATTTTATTCACGTACCGACTTCTACAATAGCAAATTACACACTAAAGACTCTGAAGGAAAACAATTTGCTCTAACATTAATCTACCCTACTCAGCAAAAACATAACCATTAGCAATATAATTACACTAAAAAGTACAGTCGTTCCATTTCTAGTTCGACGTGGGTTAACAAAATAATAATGAATTCGGGACACGTCAATATTTATACACGAAATACAGAATAATAATAAAAATAACGATAATGATTAAAGAATAAGTAAAAACCAAAAGAACTACTAACAACTAAAGAAATTGTAATATACATTTAAAATACCCTATGCAGAGTTCTAGAATTTTACACTCAGAGCCCTCTATTGGCTTACACCAAAGGTATACTAGTGCACACCCCCTGATTACAATTATATGAGAATAAAGTGTGTGAGTGTATCCATGTTACGTAGAAAATACAAGTGTAATTTGATAGAAAAATAAAATAATACAGTCCGCACACCGTACGTTTACAGCTCATATCCCAAGCAGCAAAATTCAAAATTGCCGCAATTATTTTTAATAACTTCAACATTAAAGAATGAAATTATCTACAGTTTTGTATTACATCAATGGGTATTTTAATATCTTTAAGTTGAAGTTACTAAAAATAATTGCGGCAAATTTGAATTTTGCTGCTTGGGATGTTATTGATCAGTTTCCGGAGTTACACAAAAATTTTTAAATTTATAATTTGTGCAGGATGGTCTGATAGATTACAATTACACGTTGGAGTGCTTAAATTAACAAAAATATTGTATATGCAAGTGGCTGTTATGTGACAAATACGTGTTAGTTTTTATGGTTTTATGTAAATTAAAGATTCAAACAAATCAAGCAATTCGCGCTGATTGACAACGGTGTCAAAATATGTACTTATAATGAATACCTACTTTACATAGACACAGCAAAATAACAACCATAGAAGAAAATGAAGTCCAATTAGTACTTATGAGAAATAAGCTGTAAACAGTGGCGGCTCGTCGGGGGTGGCAGGGTAGGCACTGCCCAGCCAAACATAATTAAAGAAAATGAGAATTTTGAGACATTTAAATTTAATTTTTTTAAATAATGATAGTAATAATAACAAATGTTCAGTGTTTGGGCCTACTGCTGCCCACCCATTAAAAGTAGTAACGATAGACTGCCCAAGAACTACGGGCCGCCACTGGCTGCAAAACTCTGTTTCTTAGATTCCGAATAAATTCTAGATGTGCCTGGAGATACAAGCCAATATCTTAACATCATAGCGAAGTATAACTTCCTACCACTTTTATAACAACAAAATAACATGAAAAATCTCTTGTGATAGAAGAAAGATAATGCTATACCCATTTGTATTATTTTATCAGATATATTTTAATGTTGATTTCATAAAGTAACGGACACGAATGCTGATATGATTTGTTTGGGTACATAAAAGGGATGATACGGCAATTGTTCTTTTATAAATGGGCACCGAATTAAATGGAACTTGCTATATATATATGTAAGTCTATAACAGGTAATACCTCATATATACCGTATTCATTCATTTCTAATATCGATATAATAGAGAATACAGTGGCTTAAAATTGATATCCTGTTGCTGTCAAGAAGTTAATAATATAAATTCCTTTTCAAAGTTGATATCTTAGATATTGTTCAGATAATCAGAATACATATTGAAGTATTATTTGTGTGTTTGCTCATGCAGATACAATCGAATGTGTCGTATCTAACATGCAGCGTCCGGTTAGCCAGATATTCACCTGTAATTTATAAAAGAAAAGGATTTGGAGTGAGAAAGAGAGATAGAAATTGAATAGTGTACACTATAAGGCGATAAAATTTTGGAGATGTGGAGATAGGAGCAGTTGAAGTAATTATGAAGATGGAAAAAAATCTTTAGAAATTAGTAGAACGCATTGAGAAATATAGAATATGATTCCATCACTGATCACTGATCACTGATGAAGGTGCAATTACCCACGATAGAAATGTACTATAATAGGCTTATAAAAAATTTCAAAACATGCCAGAAGTGGTTATCTAACTGTAAGCGAACTCATAAGATAGTATTACTCGAGTTACTAGAGCAAACAGAAACAATAAGATGTTGCCATTGCCTGTTGCTATTAGATATTATTAACTATATAGAAGTTATTTTCGTCTTTGATTATTGTATTCAAGTAGAAAAGAAACTTTTGTTCGAAAACTATAAGGCGAGTTTGCAACCTCAAATGTGCAAACTTGAAGCAGACTAGTGTGCTTAATGCAGAGGTCCAGCGTGTACTAATTATATATTATGCATTTTTGTATAGAAGTTGATATATTGCAGCTAAAGTTTTGTTTGTTTGTTTGTATCTCTAATGCCTTGAGGCCTATTGTATCACTCTACATTAGGTTTGTGTAAATGGCTTATTACTGCCTCTCCTCGCTGTAAGAGGGCAGCAGTGTTGATTTATCCTCAGCACTGAAGGGCACCGGGGGAGGAATCAACCACCCTTGCTGCAACCAATATTTATAAAAAAACCGATTGCCGCCACGGAGATTCGAACCATCAACATCCGCTACAGATGCCTAGCGTTCTTACCACTGCGCTATCCCGGCAGATGCAACTAAAATACCAAATAGTAGAGTAAAGTTTTCTAAATTCTATTTTTTATATAATTAAAACTTTCTGTCTGTATGTTGGTACTGTTTCCATGTCTAAAATACGGAACTGATTTCCATGAAACTTGCAGGACAGGTAATTGAAAAATATTACTTCAAATAAATACAATGTGGGTGCTTCTAGAGACTATGATCTACATAAAAAGAAATAATAAAGAAATAATAATCCAAGCAGCAAGATTCAAAATTGCCGCAATTATTTTTAGTAACCTCAACATTAAAGCATGAAATTACCTACAATTCTGTATTACATCAATGGGTATTTTAATATATTTAAGTTGAAGTTACTAAAAATAATTGCGGCAAATTTAATACTAAATAGTCACTGTTTCGAAATTTATGATCAAATGCTGGAAAATATTTTACGCAAAATTGTTGATGAATACTAGGTGATGAACTATAAAATAAGTAAAAAAGAGATTAATGAAAATAAAAGATAAGAATTAATAATTAGCAAAAAGTGCATCGTTTTGCGTAGAACGATATCTATTGAGCAGTAGGTATAACAGATTCTACGTGTAAGGTTTGTGATTAACGACGTGCAGATTCCTATATTGCCATTCACCGAATAGAATTCCCAAGTTTTAGAGAGTTGTTTTATTAAGCACAAGTTCATCTATTGATGTAATGACGTCACTATCGATGGTAAGGTGGTTTGTCAGTGATAAACAAAAATTTTGCTGAAGAAAACAACGGTTTGGTGACCAACTTTGATGATAGAGAATGCCATAGTAAACAAAACTTATTTTAGGTTAAAACTTGGTGTAGTGAAATGATTTGTTTTTAAGTATTTCATTATACCTTTAAATAGATCAATTTATAAACGAGTGCAAAGTCTGCTTAACTATGAATTGCGGTTTATACATATTAAAGTGAACATTGTAAACGAAATTACATCCTTATTATCATACTCGTAAAATTCTACGTTTCAGTTGCGTAAGATGTATTAAAAATAAAAAGCAATACACATTAATATCGTGTTTTCACAAATACTTTTTCTGGCCCGCCAGCTGCTTATCCAATTACCAATCTTATTGTTACTTTCTTTACATATTGTATATATATATATATATTATGTAAGCACACAAACATTTTATTATAAAATACAAAATAGGATACGGTGGCTTAAAATAGTAAAAAATATAAAAAAATACCCTTACCACCTCGATGAGTGAAGAACTCCTGGATACGTATTTCGGCAACTAAGTTGCCATCCTCAGTAGAATCTACGAAGGAAGATAATGTTAGACGTCGCACTCTGGGAGATTTGTACCACACAGAACACCACTTGAATAACACTGTGTTATTCAACTGTGATAAGGGTAACTGTGGTAAGGGTATTTTTTTACATTTTTTAAACATTTTATTGTTAATTATTATTTACAAACAGATCATTTTACGCTGAAATTTTATATGTATGCCATAAAACTTTAACTAGTGCATAATCTGATATTATCCTGTCGTTTTGCTGACACAATTTTTCTTGCAAGAGCAATTCCTTAATGCTTCGTTTTTTTCACAACTGCAATATTTATGCTTTGTATTTTAATATTTGTAGGTACATACATAGCATACAGGCTGTCTCAGATCCTACAAAATCTGGGACAGCTTGTATACTACTATTTTTTATTATTAAACATAGAGATTTGTTTAAACTGCGAAAGTTGTGTAGTTTTTACTGCTGTTTCAGATTCCGTTGAGAAATTTTTAAAACACAAGGCCTAGAAATTATTTGAAAAAAATGTAAATTGCCATCTAATACAGACGATTGGTCTAATTGGTGACACTTATAACACTTATATATATATAAATAAATCAAAATAAAATTCAAGATGGCGGTTTCGATGATATTGGTAGCAACTCTCTTATTTTAAATGGATACCATATCGGATTTTTTCACAGTTAAGTGGACTTTTATATATACGCATAAAAAATAATAAAATAATTATTATTTTAATTTTCAATAGTAGACTGGTAGGCATGATTATAATATAGAACAATAAAACAATTGAACAAATGGATGGATGCTTAGGCAAACCGAATCATGTGATCTATCTTTTGTTTCTTTCTAAAATTCAGAAAGGCAAATCCAAGTTGATAATACAAGCAATGTGACCACCTGGTATAATTTGAGTTGGCTACATATTTTCTAATTTCATTATTTGATTTTCCTTATTTTAATAATTCCTTAATTTAAATATAGCGTCCGATTAACTGAAGTTATAATTGGAGTAGGCGTTGCGTTTGGTTTATCAGCTTGCTTAATTAGTAATGTCACTGGATCACAAACTGACAAATAACAATTTTAGGTTATGTTCCATTAAAATACTTTGTTAAAAGTGCATAATTTTGATGAATGTTTTAATAATGAAACAACATTTGTGTCGCAAATTGAACATTTTAGACTCCTACAAATGTGACAGTTATTATAATGTGATGGGACATTTCATTAACAGTTATAAAAATGTGTTACCAACTAAGTTATAATAACCTGGTATAATTCCTGTAATGAAAACAAAGTGTTCCACCACATGTTTTTCAGATTGACTGGGGCGCCGCAGCCAAAAAAGTTTTGATTATCACTGATCTAGAGAACGGATCCTGAGTAAGCTCTTGTTCGGTATGGCCAATATTGGCGGAGCCTTAATTGCTATACTCTTCGTGTTTATACCCAGATCGAGTTAGCTAGTGTAAGCTGGAGTTTCCAAAACAGGGAGTTAAGGGAAAGCACTTTCTGACCATAAGAATTGTGTCCATAAGAGTCTAACCTCAACATCAACTATACAAGTATTTATTTCGTCATCATTATTATCAATTATTTGTGAAGGATATATCCATTAAATTAAATATGAAAGAATAAAGTAAGGCAAGGTAATACGAGAGAATTGGCAACAACGCTAACCGACAACTGACAGCCGAGACACTAGTATTTGCGGTAACGTACATAATAGAAAAAACAAACCAGAATAATTACAGTATTAGCAATTATTACTATTATTTTTTCATTACCTTACATTTTAGTATTTAAAATGCTTCTATTTACATTAATTTGTATATGAATTCTTTTATTTTTTTTATTGAGGTAATGATAGTTCCTTCACAGCAAAATAAATGGATGATGCTTAACGTAAGTTAATGGTTAACGGAATTAAGAAAATTATATTTTTACGTATTAGTATAACAAGCAATAATTCCCATAAAAATTTTTTGGGTGAGAGAGATCGAAATAAATAATGGCCACAGCACACAAACTTTTAATATTTAGGCAAGAGAAAAAGTGTTCTTAGATTACTAAATAATTTCTATTTGTTGGATTATCTGTACTTAAATTTCTGTTAAAAGTGAATTTTAGTTAATATGACTTTCAACATTACTTTCAACCTAAGGCTATTATTACTAAAAAGTGACTGAAAATTCCAAATTTTGAATTTCTAGGGTTCAACCTTATACATATTTGTTATCACTGTCAACAGATCATTTGTCCGCATAAAGAGAGCAATGCACGTGCTACGAACACCGACAGTGAACTTACGCATCCCCCTGTATCTCCTCTCCTCCCGCGCGAACTCCGCTGCTCTCCCAAACACACGTACACGCACACACACATATAAGCACTAGCCGCCGCAGCGATGGCATGTCGGCTATTTTGACGGGAAGGTCGGTCACATGACCTCAGCGACTGTCGCGGGGATTAGGGAGGAGTGGGCGGTACAGGCTAGACTTTCAACAGCGCGATCGTCTGCGGCCATGACTGAACATTTGCCAACGGAGTAGTGCGAATTTCGACCGTGTTCGAGTAACCAATACGTTGTACATGGCACGGAATTAGTATCTTGAATCCATGTAGAAACAATTGCAAATTACATGGCTACGTTCTATTATCGAATCTTAGTCAAGACTGTATTTCGTAGCTAGTGTCGTCCGTGTTTTAGTTTTTCATTAACGATGAAAATTTACGTCAAAATCGTGTGAAAAGTGTCTGTATTTGTATTTTTATAGTCGTGTGTCTGGAATACGGTGCAATCGGAGCTTTACTACGCATGCGTGTCATTCAGTCTGCGAAGGCATAGGCCAGACCAGACAACCGCCGGCCGTGAAGCAGACATGTTTGGGTAAACGTCTGAGTTGTTGGCGTTCAAGTTTGATATGAAAGAGAGACAGAGGAAGATAGAGGAGAGAGAGGGAGAGAGTGAAACTGTTTTCTGTGCTCTATATTTGTGTGTGTGGTGCGTGTTAATAAGTGAAAAAGACACAGCTTAGTTTAGGACTACACAAACAGAAAAAATGTACTATTGCATAATAATAATAATATCGTAGCAACGCGGAAGTAGCGAGG
Source organism: Osmoderma eremita (assembly GCA_031763485.1). Classification (NCBI taxonomy): domain Eukaryota; kingdom Metazoa; phylum Arthropoda; class Insecta; order Coleoptera; family Scarabaeidae; genus Osmoderma; species Osmoderma eremita. The sequence continues at coordinate 286,869 of JARFOC010000610.1, forward strand.
ATGATGGAAGTCACTCCTCATCTAAAAACGGTGCTTAAGAACTATCAACACAGCGCCACTAAGAGTCTCCACGGTCCTGGTCTGTCCTGGGTTAATAATGAAAAGTGCGACTTATCGCCGGATTCCAAAGAAGATGATTTTCTGCAACATACCCCTTTACCTGTACATCAACTACCACCTATTCTCTCGATCGCGGATACGAGTAGTAGCGAGAGAACTGAGACGATTTTGGAGGGTGAAAGTATTTCGTGCTTTGTTGTGGGCGGCGAAAAACGCTTATGTTTACCACAAGTTTTAAATTCTGTGCTCAGAGACTTTTCGTTAATACAAATTCATCAAGAATGTGACCACTTACAGATATATTGTTCGCGTTGTACACCAGAACAACTAAATGTTTTGAAAAACCATGGAATCTTACCGAGCACCGCTCCTACGTGTGGGTTAATCACGAAAACGGACGCAGAACGTTTGTGTAGTGCCCTGTTACACAATCAGGTGACGGTAACCATCCCAAACATCAAAGGCGCACTTTCGTTCACAATTTACCACGAATGTTTTGGTAAATGTATGGGTATCTGTACCCCGGCTTTATACACTAGCAAGGACACAAGGTGCATTGAATGTTTAGAATGTCATGCTGCCTACACACCACAACAATTCGTTTGTCACGTTCACAGAAACTTGGAGAATAGAACTGTACATTGGGGATTTGATTCTAGTCTGTGGCGATCCTATATGTATATCTGCAAGGATCAAATAGACCATGAACAGTACGTCAAATATTTGAATGAAATGAGAGACCAATACGAGGGAAAAATTCCTTTCCCGGCGCCAGTGACCGATAACGGAGTGAATAACCTCAAAAGGAAACAGGTAAGTGTCAATATCATTATTTGTGACTTGTGTATAATATACGTGTGGTTCATTTGTTGCGTTAGTAAGATATGCATTGCTGATGCATATATTAATTACTTGGTAGAATAATAAACAACCAGTGCTCGCCGTATATTCTTGCAGCCTTTAAAGTTTGTCGGATACTTTATGTATTTACGTAACCTACTATTCAAAAGGAGACGACCTATAGGGGCCGATAACACATAAATAAATACAAATAAATTGATCTTAATAATAATAATAATATATTTGTAATAAAATCATTACAAAAATTTATCAATTAGAATACATGTGTATGCGTATAGGTAGTCAATACAACTTAATAAGTAAATAAAATACATAAATAATGTAGCGAGAAACATAGTGGTAAAACTTTAAAACGATGAACCTTTACATGTTTTCCCAGAAATCATAAATAGTTGTTTTTTTTTGTTACATTAACTCCAATTCCAATAATCGTAGAATATATTATATATCAAAATATTTTGTTTGCTGCTTTTAGCAGGAATTTTTGTATATATAGACACATCGAAAAGAAATCTTGGTTGTAATTGGCTTAGATATAAAGAATTCATGATTCATCTCTTTGATTAATTCACTATTTACCGATCCAAATTTAACAACTGTTTCTGGCAACTGCCACAAATATTGTAGGAATTTATAAAATCGTAGGTAGATATTATAGAAGTCAAATTTTCTATAAACTGTAACCACAATTTAAGTTGTGATTAGATATCTATATTTTTCATTATAATAGTGCCCCTAAAAACCTTAAAATAATGTAGTTAGGTGTTTTTATTTTGATAGCGGATATAAGTACGATCTGTAATAGTGATTGCTTTTTCTGAGGGAGTGGCGAATTGTTAGGAAAAAGAGTAGTAGAATACTTGTAACAAGATTCTACAGAGTTGTAGATATGATCGTATGGGTCATATAGGTATGTTAAATAATTATGACGTCAAACAAATGATATGCTGTGTAAGTCACGTGTTTTAAGCCTTTAAGGACTGTACATATTGTAATGGTTTTATTAATTAAAATAGATATGTCAAATTCCATTTCCAGTAATGATATGGGTATTTGAGGTATTTGCCAAAATAGACAATTTTATATATGTATCTTGTAACTAAACAAAGTAAAACAGAAGAAGTCCCGAAGGGACAAAGAAGAAGAGGTCGTTGTCTTGCCCTGATCGGACGAAGACGTACTGTTGTCTTGTCCTGGTCGGAAAAAGACGAACATTGTGTGTCCTGGGCGGACGGAGGGAACTCACGTTATGTCCAGCCGGACGAGAACGCACCGTTGTTCCCTCTTCGTCGGACGAAGATCAACATCCATTCGGGACAACATCCCGAATGAACCAAAACGAACTGATTTTATTTGAGAATTTACTTTCGAAGAAGAGTTGTCAAAATGACCTGAACTAGCTAAGGGTTCAACCAATCACAGACCGACAAATATGCATTTAAAAATATTAACGGAAAATGTATTTATTTATTTATTTATTTTTATATAATCACGGGTTCATTACGTATTCATTCGATCGAAAATTAGTAATGTAATACGGATTAAAATGATGCCTTACACAACTATATTTAATAAAAGAGAGATTAAATATAATTTAGAATTATAATAGTTGAATGCATATCTGTACATACCAAAAGAAGAGGGTGTTTGTCTATCTACCTGATCCAGGCTGTTTGTTAAAAAGGGGCGTTAAGGTGATGACGTACTCACTGTCGGCGTTTTTGAAAATAAAGGTGAAACGGTTTATTGCGTATTACATTGAAAAATGTATAAATGCTTGTAGACTTACCTTAAATAACGAGTTTTTTCAACGAAAGTTTGGGGTTAGTTCTGTGTGAAAATCTTCAATTGACATAAATTTAATGGCAAATGACAAAAATATAAGGCACCCCTTTCGAATAGTCGTTCTACCAACCGAAAATTTGAATAGCCTAAATAGATCACCCTGAAGATATCCCGCATTTATCAATATCCGTTCAGTTTAGACGTGAAAAGGAAACAAACATACAGACAGAAAATCAGTTTTATTTATAGATATGATTATAGTTAATAATATTGCGAATCGAAAAGAATGATATTATTAGCTCATGTTTGTCACTTTTATGTTCTGAATGGTATTTAAACCAGCAACGAAAATAGAAAATTCTGCCACTTTAAAATTCATACCCGTGAAGTTTTGAAATCGAAAGATACATCTGGCAAATATCAAGATATGCTCCCGCTAATAACGTGTTTGTGTGCCAAAAGTGGTTTCATCTATACAAATTATAAGTTCCACGTTTTGCAAGGCACAATTATGAACTTTTATTTATATGGTTCAAGAAATATTTGGTGTAAAATTTATGTTATTGTTTTCCGTTATTTAAAGTGTAAAAAATTCTTAAGTAGTTTCTTTCTTGCCTTACCCTAATCTCATGTGAAAATTGTAATTTGGATTTGTGATAACGCCTAAACCTTCAGGGTCAATTATTTTATCATTAAATGCAAAATGCAACTGGACGCCAAAACATAACAAACAGACCCCGGTACTTGTGGCTTGATTAATTTTCTGAAGCAAAATTTTAAAAGAAAAAAATTATTTGATTTTGTTGCACCGGTTAGCAAGAAAACAACGATTGAGCATATGATTTTAAATTTAAAAAATGACTACTTACTTTAGAAGTGCTGTCATGTTGGCAACTTGATATTTTGATTTTCATCATTAGAAAGAAATTGTGTTATCCTTGTAAGAAAATTTAGCCACCATTGGAATCCATTATTATATAGAATTGGAAGCTTGAGCTTTAATGTCAATAACTTAAAAGCAATAAAAGGTCAAATAGGACCTTTCAGCGTTTCACGACAGATTTGTTGTTCAACTGTTTTGTTGCTAGTGGAAATGCGCGCGCAATGACATGCAAACACTATAGCTTCCAACTGGAGTCGCTGACTGTCAGATAGACGTCCAATGCACGCGCATGCTGTAAATGTACTGAAATAAACACCTTTTTGCAATTAGTACTGTAACCATACCTTTTATTTCATTAGTGCTGTAATAACATGGGGCATTTTGCGGATTTATTTTAAGTAGCGACAATAATGGAGATATCAATGTGACATTTTAAGGTTGTAGTTAAATTAATAAAATTTATTCTAGTTACATGTATTTGCAATACAATAGTAAATAGTTTATTACAAAGAGAAAGTAACACTCTTAGATTTGATATTTTAATTAATCTTTGGAAATGTGCAATTATTTTATACATTTTTTTATTTACATTTGAATTATCTTTTGAATTGATAGTAATACCATGTGCAGAAGAGACATTCTGTTGAATATTATCACTCTCTGTGAGAGTGATATTGTTTCTTTTCGAGTAAAAGTCGCACCCAAACTGTGAACTATATCCAGAACATCCAGGCAGATTAACATTCTTTTTCTGTGCAAACATATTTCCGACATCAGTCTTATTTTTTCTGGAAAAGGCGACGTAGTTTTCAGCAACAGCCGAGTTTTTCCAACCACCTAATTGTTTCACGGTCAAAATATCACCTCCATTGTTTGCTATATGTGTAGCACTGAACCTTCTAAAACAATGTCCTGTATAAAGATGAGGATCCGGTAAACGAAGAAAACTGGCAATTTCTTTAGGAATATTTCCCATAGTGTTAATACCAATAGGGATATTAATTAAATAGCCATGACGAGAAGTTAGAAAAAAAGTTTGTAGGTGTGTTTTGGACGAAGATTGTTATATTTTTGTTTTAGGTACACTGACTATAATGGAATCGGATTTATATTGAAGGTCTTCCACACATATATTAACTAATTCCTCTCATCTACAGGCTCAATTGTATCCCATTATCAAAATAATCTACAATATAAGCTATTTACAAAAGTTGATAGAATAAAGTTAACACTCACTTTCATAGCTAAGTATATTTTATCATCCGCTTCTCTTAAAAATGTATGAACGTCTTCCTCTTCTAAAATTTTAGATTTTTTTGCTTAATGGGCCTTAGATAGCCGCTTTAGTAATGCTTGGAGTTTCGTATATTTAGATATGTCCAGATTTCTATGTATATTTAAACACTATCTTAACATTGAAACAATTGACCATCGAAGTACGCAAGTAAAACGTTTTCAGAAATATGAAGAATCCGTTTTTCTTCGCACCATTTTTCAAAATTTTGATACCGCTTTTCATACAGTGTATAAGACATATCCGGATGTAAATTAGTAACTGCATTTTCAGCAATTTGCGGTATTTCTGGTGGAGTACGTGAAAAACTTCTAGAACCCATTTTGAAATGATTTAACAATGAAATATCAAATTAATTTGTCAATTCAATCTATTTGAATTTCTACGCCAAACTATTGCGCATGTTACCAACCGCCACAAAATTTCCCTCATATTATCAAATTTTTCTCTTTTTCTTTTCCAAATAGAGAAATTAAAAAAAAACTAATTGCAAAAAATAGCATATAAAACACGTTTCATAAGACATTAACGCACTCATTCATTAAGAAACTCGTTTCTTAACCTTGAATTCGTACTTTTAAACATTATGAAACTAGTTTTTTTAATATACTATTATGTAGTACAAATTGCGTCTGACGTCCATCCAACAGTCAGCGAGTCCGGATGGAACAAAGCCTATTTATTTTTACGGAAGTTTGACGACAACACGACAAAATCGTCGGGCTACAAGATTTTTGGTTTCATTCCAATATTCCTTTTATTATCCTTAATAGTAACAGTTAAAGCTTATTGTAATAGATAACATTAACATTACGTTGTGAGAAGGCCCAAATTTTTCAACGTCAATGTACTATATCTGGCGGTCATTGCCCTTGATGTATTTTTATTTTGCGTTCTTGTCAATTACACTTGCAAACTCGTTTCTTTTACATTTACTTATGTTTCTAAAGTAATATTTTGTTTATTTGTTTATAGTGGGTTATAGAAGTTTATGTTAATGGTGTGCATACTGCTTGATTTTTTTTTTTGTAAAAATCATAATGTGTTACTAAAGGTAAATCCACGCAGAGAGCTAAACTTGCAAAAATACATATCTTCTGTCTGTTTCAATCTATCCGGCCACACTGACAGTGGGCTGTGTACGCTACGTTGGCGACGTCACCAAATGTTTAACGCACGGCTATTGTTCGAAACGTAGCGAAGCGTTCGCGTGCGTCCTAGCCCAGTAGAAACGTGTTTCGCGTAGGGCAGTCGGAAGTCAAGAAATTAGGTGCTTATTTCATTATGGGTTTCGTCATTTTATCTTTTGTTAATTCTGTCACGAGATTATGAAATCCGCCGTGCATCGTCCGGTCAATGTTAATCTAGTAAAAATCCTTTATAAGAACACTGGTTATAAGTCGTCTTTGGAAAATAATAGATTTCTTGGAAAATAAATCGCTTGTAAGAACCTATTTAAATAAAAATGTTATTGGTCACAATGCCAGTGCAGAAGATCGTTCGAACGAATCTTGGGCTAGTTTAAAAAAAATGTTTGCAACGATCAATACGGCTAACAAATTTTGGCTTGCAATGACGATTTCGTGAAGAATTCAATTAAAACTACTGTCAAAAAACTTGTCACTATAACCTAAAATGATTTTTGTTTACAAAAAGAACTAACCAAACCAATATTTGCAATGAATGAGTAATTTTGTGATTTTTTTCTTTTTAAATTATTCTTATATTCTCCTCGACATTTCGCGTTGTGATTACCACCATTTTTATTGTTTTTTGATAAGTGTATGGAGACAGTTCACAACTCGAATTGATGTAATAAATACAGAGCAGTTGTGATTCAAAATCCATAGAGTTCTACAATACCGGTATACAAAAATTGGTGTCACGTTGGCAACAGGTCAAGGTCAAGTGTGATGGTAATTACTTCAATGAATAATAGTGTATTATTGTTTCTTAATAAATATTAATATTTTTCAAAAAACGTCACGAACTTATTTGGTTACCTGATATATACAGTGTGACCGGTTTGAATTTGGAAAATCTTTCTTATACAAATCGAACTTTTTATAGAACAAAGGGCTAAAATGTCTGCTCCTGTACCAAATTTCAGATTTCTGATTTAATTCTCAAGGCCCACTATTAATCGTTTTCGAGTAAAAAACAATTCTAAATGAAATATCAACTTAATTCTCGCATTAAGCTGTTGTGGTTTTTATGGCTCAAAAACTAAATTTTCAAAAAATTATCGAAATTGTGTGTTCCACTGGAGATGATGGTAGAAATGAAGAATATATGTGGAATATTCAATAAACGTTCTATTAACGGCGAAAGAATACAACATTTGTGTAGAAATTATTCTTCTAAAATTACAAAATGATATTAGACTATGTTAAAAGATATGCCAAAAATGCATCTATAGAACTAAACGGCGGCTTACAAGGGAACACTGGCAACCCGTACATGCCAATTTCGAGGAAACTGCACAAACTGAAAGAGTACTTTGGTATAAGAACAACGCCATTTTCTGTTTTCGCCCAATCCCACGATTTGATATTTTGTAAGAACGTATTATGTAATAAACCGTACAAAAAATGAAGTATAATAAAAATATATTTGAAAAATATATTTAAAAAATATATAAATATACCTCTGAGATCACACAACACGTCTGAGCGTCAGGTATTCCTCACGTACAGACAGCTGTTTCGGACTAACATAATCCTCATCAGTGCACGTCGGAGGATGCCTGGTCGCTTGTTCAATATTCCGTATCGTAAACCAAACGTTAGCACATGTCTTTAAGGAAAAAACAGAGACATCTAACGCTCAGCTTCGGATTCATGGAACAATCACAACAATTGTGTGACCTCAGAGGTATATTTATATATTTTTTTAAATATATTTTTTATATACTTCATTTTTTGAACGTACGTGCCGGTTATTGGCAGAAATCTTCTTTCTTTAATAAACCGTAGTTTATCGGTCTGCGTGCCACCTCTCTTAATACTGCCATTATGCTAAACTGCAAATTTACACTGCACGAAGAAAATGCTTCTAATGTATTATTTGAAGGGGCCACCCTATATATGCATTACGATAATGGTGTACGTGACGGATCACTTGTACTTTTAGTTAATAGATATTTACATCGATATATACCCATCAGCCGCATCATACAATGTTACATTAACTATTTTTATTTCATCACTAGTTTAAAGAACAATTTCACTTACGTAAGTTAATTGAAATATTTCCCTTTGTTATTTTATCAAATAACAGTTTGACAAACGATGTATACGTATTGGATGAAGAAACGGCTTTTTAAATCCGGGAAATATTTTTCTATTTATTTCATCTGGAACGGAACCTAGGAAACTTGTTTATAGAAGAACGGCAAGAAACAAAGAGAACTTGAAACTTATTATCTATTATTCATAGGGCGTCTACTACTAAAACAGCGTTCTTTGTTGTTACTGTCATAAGCGCACACGCGGATGTGTTCGGCAGACGATGAAAGAATACGCGAGCGGTTCCAAGAACTTCCAGTAGTTTTATATGAAAAATAGTTATACACACGATAAAGGAGAAGTATATGTTTACACGTAGCTATTTCACTAGCATGAATTATTAATACGTTAATTAACAGTTATAAGTCTGTTAGAACATTGTTAGGAAATCGTAATGATCTTTTACGATTTTCCATATTAAACACCGTCGTCTAATACTGGATACGGAAATCTTAAAAATTATCCGTACAGAAGAGACGCACTAGATGAAAAAAAAAAAGATCGTGAATACTTAGGTAACTTAAAAGAAGCATTCGTAATCAATACTTCAGATATTGATAACAAGAAAATGGGCAATTTGACGATTCCCGCAGCACTATAGTTAAGTTATTTATGGGCGTAAAATTTAAACGAAAGTCAGTTCACTCTAAAACTTGGGGACTATACTTCTAAATTTTTTATGCGCCCTTATAATTTTAATTTTTTCCTAATCTTTTCTTCGAATTTTTTTTTAAATATACAAAAATATGAACATATGTTTTAAAGTCAACATAAATTAAAATTTCTAATCTGAAATAAATTATTAGGCAAGTGTTTTTGAAATTGTTGATAAAA
>JARFOC010000610.1:295972-322114 GCA_031763485.1 Osmoderma eremita
AATCAGACGTGTTGTGTGATCTCAGAGGTATATTTATATATTTTTTAAATATATTTTTTATATACTTCATTTTTTGATATTGGTATTGACAAAAAATTAAGAGAAATAAATAATGAACCTCTGATTATTCGCCCAAACTTGAAATTCCTTTTATTTTCTAAATATGTATTATTAATTGTAAAAGTAGAAAACATAAGAAAACTTCTCAGCACTGAGAGAAAAAAGGTTCAGTTATCCGTTTATCAGTGAACTGAACACTATTTCTTTGTTAAATATGAGGTATTCCTCATATTTAACAAAGAAATAGTGTTCAGCTTAGTAGCTCCAGTTGTTAAATTAGCATTCGAAAAATTGTTGACATTTTATTGCTGATGCAACACATAATATTAGTTAAAAGAAAGTTATTAAAATTTTCTTCGGGGCTTTTAAATTTAGTGATTATTTCAATAATATTCACTTTTGAAAACTCTGCTTATGTTTGGCATAAATACATTAAATGTTAATTGCAAATACTGAATATTGATATTAAATTGTTGCTTCAACAGTATTGCGTGTTGTGTCAAAATCTTGGGTATATATAGTTATTCAAATTTTTCTCAACTGCGACTACCATTGAGCGATGAACAAAACCCTCGTGCGTCCTGTGTGCAAGACTGCCAGAAAAAAACAGCATTACAATGCTATAATTAAAATATTGCAAATTAATAAACGTGTTAAAAAAATTGCAATTTCTTCACCAATTAATGGCTGTGTCAATGCATAAATATTAGACACTGCAAAGGGTATTGAAATACTTATCGTTTTCATTTCTTTTAGAAAACTAAAATATTGAAAATTCCAAAATTATTCTCATAATTTGGAGTTTTTAACAAGGAAATTGGAAACCTGTACCGGTTTCGCAAGTTCAGCACTTTCGCGGAAATTATATGGCGGTAATGCAGGTATCTCTCATTAAACCTGCTGTGTAACTGTTGATCGCCTAAGTAAGTGTGTAATTGTGGTACCAGCAATGCAAACTGTGCGGTATTTGACATGTTAATATTGCATACAGGATATTACGTACACAGAACCTTGAATGTACCCATCATCAATGCGCACTACGCTTTTTTAGGGCAGGATAATTTGTTTCGCAATATACAAGCCAAACATGGAACGCTGGGGTTTATTCGTCTAATAAAAGAATAATGAATTTTTCAACATTTGCTCTCTCTCTAAGCAACCACTTTATTATACACATTTCTGGAGTAGAACTGTTTTTCGTATCCTAGTATTATCTAACGATCTCAAAGTGTATTACAGTTTTCTAATTTTCTGTTCGTTCGTATCGGTAGAGGATGACAATTTTCGATCATATTGGTCACGTTAAATTTGAAAAATATGGATGCAGATGCTTAGATAACAATGTTGATATGTATAATTTCACGGCCATAGTAGATAATTTCTATTTACCAAGAGAGCTGCACACTAAATTTCCCGTTATCAATACTTTTGTTAAATTGCCTTCCTAAATAACTAGAGGTTATGTCTGTTTGTTTTTTAAATGCAGGGATAACGACATACTGTATCATAAACCTTGATGTAGCCAGTTCAGTGATTTTCTTTATCGAGTATGTCACTTGTTTCGTAAATAATACGCCGCATATTTGCAAGGGAGAATTTAAAGGAACATTTCCGGGGCATTATGCTTTAGGACGTTAGATTCAGTAGCAACGCTGCTGCTTGCGCCCTAAAAAAAAGTATAATGCGTCCGGCCTCGATGTAGCAGTAATACAATACACTGCGCAAAAAACTCAATACTAGAGCGTCGACGAACGTAAACCGGACGATGAAACCTTGTGGCAATAACTGTGAGATATCACAGTTACCCGTAATATTTAGTAACAATATAACCTTTTATGCGTGCTTAAATTTTTATAATTTATGTTTATGTAGTTTAGTCTAAATATTATCAGTTTGGTAAAAATAACTGGAAGGAAAGAAACAAGAAAACCCCGTTAAAATGATAAAAATAGTACCAAAATTTGACAAATTCACACGATAAGTAAACAATACCTTAACAAGCGATAAACTTGTACTCAACGACGTTTGAGTCACTACCCAATTATCAGAGAGTCTACAGTCTTTTAATCACTTTAAGTGCAGTTGGTCAAAGTCTCTACTGTCCACCCTAACGACTGCACGCGTTGCCCCAGGTGATTAAAATATAGACATTGCTAATTCTCAATGTATACACGTACGCTCAGCACTCACCTGAGTGCGAGGTATATCGTACGTAGCGCGATCTGGCATACTTGTATTTATCCTCGCCGGCCAGCCTCGTCGCGCGCAACGCCGTAGCACGCAGCACGCCTACCTGAATCATTTTGTATCTGTCTATGCGCACGCAAAGTTCTAACAGGTTTCCGTCAATTTCGGAGAGAACGTACAAATCATAACATGGTATTTTGCTGGAAATTCCTACAAAGCACGGTTGACTTATTTGCCGTAGAGTACGTGGATCATCCTATTCCTGCATATTCGACGATTGAAAGGATCGTCAAAGCGTTTAGGAAATTTGGCTGTGTGGTCGGGAATTGCCATAAATGCCGACGAATAGACGAACAGCCTCAAATCCCTCTAATACCTCCCGAACGGAAGTGGAAAGAAGTGAGTGTTTGTTCGTTGGGTGAAATGAGCCAACCTTGCTCTAGCCGGCAAATTGCAGACGAAATCAGTGTCGGTAGAAATAGAGTGGAACGTATTCTGAATCGCAACAAATACAAAACTTATAAAGTTCAAAATTGGCAGCAGATATTTTTTTGCAACAATGAAGTTTTGTGCATCCGTGGTGGAAGGGATAACGAAGGCGAATGTTTTACAAAAAAAAAATTCTATTTTCCGACGAGTCCTTCTTTCCACGTGATGGCAAGCATAATCCCTCAGTCGTGCGATATTGGTCTCGAGAAAACCAATACCTGGTCCGTATTGTAAGAACTCAGTACTCCGAAAAGCTTAACGTTTCGGCGGGTATCTTGGGTGATAACATTATAGGACCATTTGTTATCGACCAGAATTTGAAAGGAATGAAATATTTGAATTTGCTGCGAACGCAGATTATTCCCGCTGTCCGTCAATGGCTTATGTAAGACAGATGTCCCGCCCATAACACCAGATTAGTAATGGAGTTTTTAGAAAACACCTTTCCTAATCGTGTTATCGCGATACGATAAAATGGCCACCTCAATGACCCGACCTCAATTCATGCGTTTTTTTCTGTTATGTCAAACAAAATCTTTACAGTGTAGCAACAACAGCGAGCTTGCAACAGTTGCAAGTAGAACTGTTGGGAATTTTTGTGACAATAACCCCTATAAATCTCGAGGCACTGAGGCGGGAGTTTTACGATAGACTTGGTTATTATTTGGCCAAGGATGAGGGTATTTTGAAACCCTCCATAAAGTAAGTAGAATTTCTATTTATTTTGTATAATCGTAGAGCTTGTTTGTTTGTTTGTTTAATTTAAAAATTGTTGTTGTTTCCTACTTAGAATTAGAATTTTTCGTTCTCCTGCATCGCATAGCAGCTACAAAATGAATATAAGAAACTGTAGTTTTTACCGTAATCTGAGAGTACAGAAATATTACGCTGTATTACGTGATTATGCGGACATGCGTGCGTACCGTTGCTCGTTTTATGATGCACTGCGACTGGACATCACTGGATATCTCTCGTTGTCAGTGCAAGCCCCCTTCCGATGTGGGCATACGTGTATACACTCTATGCACTTATGAGCAGCCTATGTTATAGGAAGTCTGTGTCTTCCACATGATAGCATCTGTGTAAAGTGCGTATAGATATTTGTGGTATAATATTAGGAGCAATTTAATTCTGCATGTCCGCGAGCCAACGCTCGATCATGTTATTTAACAAATATAAAAAAAAATTAGAAAACTGAGTTTGTAAATTAAGTTAAATAAAAAATACAATGGATGTTTATTCATATAAAATAAAAAAATTTCTAAATTAAAGATCGCCCGAATAAATTTACCTTCGGAAGAAGTAAAAATAGGAGTGTTTCAAACTCAAATAAAACGATTTAAATAAGCTCATGTATGTTAAACAGGTAAATACAGTTCTGCTAAAACTTAATGGCTACCTTGAATATTCAGTAATGATGTAAGGTTGAATATTTTCGGTCTAATAAGTAATTCCCGCTTGTAAGGGAGAAGAAGGATGACAAAGGGACAAATCAGATAGTCTGGAACAGTGGTGCCCAATGTTTTTTTTTATTCGATGGCTAAACTTCCTGCGAATTAATTTTAGCAGACTAGATGGATAAGAAAGTAATTATAACTAGAGTCCGACTAAATGTAAGTTAATGTGGCCCGAAGCAGCAGCGTCGTTGTAACGTGTACATTCAGAGATAAAGATTTAGAATAACCTGGAAATGAGCTGTGTAAATCATCAGGGTTTGCACTATGGAAGTGTACTTGTCAAGTTTGTGGATGAGGGGGACGTGGGGTGAAGGAAACTATGTATTAGTTGGCATATTTTCCAAGGATCATTTTTACTTGAACGTAATGTAATAAAACTACAATCATTTTTTTTTGTTATTTATTAGCTTATAGTTAATTTGACTATCACTACGATCAATTACAGTATAATAATTTCGAGTTGCAGAGCAGCATATTACCTATTTTATTTCTGAATACTACTATCAAACTGTCTAATAATACTGGTTAACAAGATTTTTGTCCCAAGCACGACCTGATTCCCATATGCTTTTGCATGCTGAAGTATTTATGTTCCAGGATATTCGCTTATCTACCTAAAATTTGCATGAATAGATATGTAGTATAAGAAAGCATGTTTTGATGTTATTTCGGTTATCGACTAAAGCTCGAAGCTGATCAAACAGCATGCAATGGTTAATGTCTGAACATGTCTTGACGCGTTGAGACCTGCATTTTAGATTTCTAGATAGCATCTCTTATTATTTCAGTAGTCGGCTAGAGCTCTATGAATTAACATATACGCTGACGTTGTTAACGTTTTAAAGGGTGTTGCGTTGTGGTGCGTTCAAGCTATTTGTTGCGAAACATTTGATCACCTGTAAAAATGCCCAAGAAATGTGTAAACCACCCGAACTCTTTTTGCTACATTTGCGATGACTTTACACTTAAATATCAAAAACGGCATTTCACACCTCTCCTTACAAAGTGCTATGAGCAGTATTTCAAGTGTAAAGTAGGTGATGAAGACAAAAGCTGGGCCCCCATATTTGCTGTGTTACGTGTGTCAGACTTCTTACAGCGTGGGCAAAAGATAAACGACATATGTCTTTTGCTGTTCCTATGATTTGGAGGGATCCATCGGATCATATTACCGATTGCTATTTTTGTCTAACAAATATGAGTGGTATGACTACTAAATCCAAGCATACTGTAAAATATCATAATATTCCATCTGTACAGAGACCAGTACCGCACAGTCCGGAATTACCTGTGGCCAAACCTCCACAAAACGATGAAAGTGCTAATGATATCGAGGCAAATGGAGCCCTGCTATGTTGGCTGACTATTGCTGGACGCTGAAGAGAGATCTTTCTGATGCAAAGTATAGCCGAAAGTCATATATCAGCACATTTTCCAAGTAAATATATAACGTTGTACGTCATTTTTTCATGATTTATACACATATTATAATATAGACTTTAACAAAATTTCATTGCTTTGTCACTCTGAAACCCTGCCCCATAGGAAAAATTCTGAAAACAGATATGAAATAAGTTTAAAAAGTACTACCAGGTTCCACTTTATCCCCGTGCGACAAAATAATTCTGAAATTTTGTTGGCCAGTGTAATTAGACGAAAAAGTAAAGCCTGACGGATACTCGTTAGGGAATTAAAGTAATGGGCAACAGCAGCCAGTTTTGGAATAAGAAAAACCACCCAGTTCAAGGTGACTAAGCTTTCGCAATGCTTTATTGCGTCATCGGAGTCATATTAAGAGTTAACAAGGATACAAATTGAACAAAGTAGATCCATATATGTAGTCAATAATGAAGTCAATTCTAACTTATGGAAGTAAGTCACAGACAAACAAGCAGATCGGTAAGGGTTGAAATGAGGTTCTTAAGAAAAATTGAATGGAAAACAAGAAGAGATAAAATTCGGAAAAATCTAAAGATCGACCATGTTCAAACAACTTTAGAACAGGCACAACTGCGATGGCTTGGACATGTAATGAGAATGGAGGAAGAAAGGTTGGTGAAACAAGTTTCCGAAGCGAAGAAGGTTAGAAGATCTAGAAGAAGCTGGAAGGGCAAAGCCCGAGCGGCTGCGGAAAGGACAGGAGTAGAATGGAAGGAAGTGAAACAGGAAGCATGGGATAGGAAACAATGGAGGGAGATATGGAAGAAGTAGAGTCTTTCTTCCATATCTCCATCCATTGTTTCCTATCCCATGCTTCCTGTTTCACTTCCTTCCATTCCCCCAAACTCAACTCCAACATAGCTTTACACCGAAAGGTAAAAGAAGCTCAGGACTGAGCAAGTAATGTGTAGTACGGTGTTCTTAAGTTAATCACATCACAAATAAGACACAAGAGGACAGATGTGATTCTTTATGCGTATAACACAGGAATTCGGATAGCCGACACGACACCGACACGGCACCGATAACGATGCCGCTGGAGGCGAAAATCATGTAAATAAATGGGAATGGGCTTTCAGACTCACCAATACGTTGGTGTTGTGTCGTTGTGGGCACTGGCTGTTGACGAGGAACAATCACTCCACTCGTGTCGTCCCGATTTTTGTGTATTTACGTCAAGCAGTTTTCATCTTGTACTTGAATGAATTTATTATAAATGGTGTAGTGGGCTCCCTGTTATTGATATGTGATTTTTCTTTTATGATATCATAGATTTATGGTCCTCTCTATAAGATACTTTAGTATTGTACCATGTTACCGTAATTGTCTTTAACACATGTTAGTTGCACATGTTACAACTGAATTCGGTAAAATATTAAATATAGGTCCGTTGAAACCCGTTTTCCTTCTTCTGGCCCGAATAATGTTATATACTGATAATTTTAGAATGGAAAAACATACATATGTACGTTAATGTTTGTATAATCTATCAGGCTCATAATTGTAAAAATAATAAAAACCGGAAATATCTACTATTACTATATAATTTTTGTTAGCTGCTGTCATATCGACCAATGTGAATGCCGATGTCGTGTAGGTGTCGGTGTCGCTGCGGTGTCGTGTCGACTAGTGTGAAAACGCCCTTTGGCAGAGGGCCAAGATCTGAGCCAAGACCGTTCCACGGGTGCAAGCATAATAGTGTCAACAAAAATAATTCATGGCCGCGTTTGTCCCCCTGTAATTGTTGTGTATCAATTTAAAATTTCAATTCAAATATTTGTACATATCATATACATTATAATATAATGTATCTACATAATAATAGTCCTTGTGATAGGCTTTCAAGCACTTAGAGAAGACAAGGTGTGGCGTGTCATTGTTAGCGTTTTCGGTATAGCAGGGCTTCAGCATGGCAAGCACTACGAGCCGACCGCCTATTATCACACCAGAATTTGACTTCCAGGTACTCATTTTTACAGCCACTACGGCACATCTATATACATAAGGTACGAAATAAATAAACAAATTGGGTACAGCTAGAATAACTACGCATTTATTGTTTAACCAGCACATAACCAAAGGCAACAAAAGATGAAGTATCAATTGGGACCTCGTTTAAAAGGTGGTACAATAGACAAAGCTATGTCTGTTTAATATCTGTTATTATTATTAATATGAATAGGAATAATGAAATACGGAGTGAAACGATGCACATAAATGCAATATAGTGTGGACTTGGCTCTGAGAACGGGATCGTGCTGTCACCGGGCTCCAAACCGCTCTGCAACCAAATTACACCGAGAGTTGGGTTTTGATACAGCCAATCCTGCTTGATTGATTCCTAGAAGTACCAGTGGAATACTTCCTTGTCTTCCTAGTCTTTACCTCCCCTACTCACGAACAAGTGCTTGACTTCTAACTTTCACCGATTAACGATTTCTTTCTCGTTTTTGGGTCATCGACGACTTTTAATAAAGTAGTAGTAACAGTCGCGTAACGTAATGTCGGATTTCTGACATTAATTCAATTATTTCTGGCTTAATGTCAAATATGACATCTCGCCTCCTCAGATTGCACTCGCGTCTTCTTTATATAGCCTTCCTCGCTTCTCTCTCTTCTCTCACTTCTCCTCCACATTGCCACCTGTCGATACAACTCCCTTTTACAATATATGACTGATAAGGGAACAATATGAGCTTAAAATATCTGTGTAAGTACTAAAATAGATTTAAAAAGGTAACTAATGAAAGGCCCCTATCAAAGTAACTATACATACGTGGTTACAAAAGGCTTTAAAACATCTGGATAATAGACAAAGAATATACTAGAGATAAAGTGGCACAATAAATCCTTCTTTAAACATTTCCAAAACAGCATTGACAAAATAACGAAAATAAACATATGTATATTCTCTTAAGGTATTTATGTAAACTATAAACACAATTTGCCGTTGATAAAATGTGTTCCAAGTAAGATACAACAGTAATTCTAAATGAATATCGAAGCCAACTGAAATAAAATTTCTACATGGTATCAAATT
This sequence comes from Osmoderma eremita, assembly GCA_031763485.1. Lineage (NCBI taxonomy): Eukaryota > Metazoa > Arthropoda > Insecta > Coleoptera > Scarabaeidae > Osmoderma > Osmoderma eremita. The sequence goes on from JARFOC010000610.1 coordinate 304,646, forward strand.
TTGTTAACGTAAAAATCTTTTAATTTTAGCGTTCCCTTATAACATATCCTGGTTTTGCAGAGCAGATGTTACACCTTCTTCTATCAAGTGCGTTTAATGCTTCTATGAAACAAAATTCAATTATATGGTTACTCAGAATAGCAGCCCAAATATATTTAGCACTTCAAGATATTGCATTCTCGCATCATAAATAAAGTGCTTTCTGTTCATGGGTTTTTCCCCAATAGCCCTGTACATTACATGTGATATACTGTAATTAATTACAGTAAAATATTTGTATCATCACGTATTTGTTTTCATTCCATCTTTTATACCATATCGTTTCCAAGAAGCCTATGATATACATTTATATCTTCGCAATACTCTATAGAAATAAGCAGTATTCATAGACATCAGTATTACTCCTTTATCCTGAAATAAACCAATTTTTTAATTTTGGTTTTATTGGCTGATTATTTTGTTTATAACAATTATGCGTGGAATATAGCATTGCCGAAGTGACTGCCTCTGGCAGCACTACAAGTGTGTGCTTTTAGTTTTTTGCTTCTTTTGTCATACTTTTAGTAACATTTTCGCACGCTTCGCGTCTTATTTCAGCAATTGTCTCTTAGCATCGGAATTGTGTTGGCATGTTGGCGTGGACCACTCCTTTTAAGTATTCATATACAAAATAGTCGGAAATTGTCAAATTAGGCAATCGAAGAGGCCAGTCAATATCACCACCTTTTGGCAAAATTTTCTGGCAACATTTTAATCGTAGGTCGAGCTGTGTGTGAAATGTTGAAACCACATTTGTTCCAAGTGCAATTTAAGCACCAAAAAGTTTGCCAACTCATCAGGTCAATGATCGCTAGTAACTGTCGTAGTCATTTGCATCATAAAACAAATGGGGTCGACAATTCCGCCATGCCACAGTACAGGCACTTTACGAGAGTCATGCTATATCAACCTAGGATTTTCGGTGCCATAATTTTGTTTTTAACCAGGCATGTTGAAATGAGCTCGTCACTAGTTATCATTTCTTTCCAATTTCGGAGAATGTGGTCATTTTCCTGTATGGTTTGCCCCAATTAGGTTTTATACGAGGAGCAATCCAATTCGTTCTTGAGTAATTTTTACACAGTTCCCTGGAAGAATCTCACTTCTTGTACTCGGCATTGAGAAGAGGAGACTTTCAAGAAGGATGCATCAATATTTTCTCGCGTACATACATTGTCTCCCAGTGTTCGGTTCATCTGTCAGTGTATAGTGCAGTTCAAGTTTTGAAGGCAATATTGCTCTTATGGAGATAGTACTCTACGTTGCCAAATTTATTTAGGTAATTTTTTTATATATTGTCGCTCTGAACACTGCAGTAAATTTTATGTTGACAACTCATAATCGTCAATCTATGGATTTATCGTGTAAAGATTTGTATTTATGGGTTATGTTCAGTTACGAACGATGTTAGAATACTGTTGATTATTATACCACAGGCATACCTAACCTAAAATAAAACACAAGGAAATACCAAAGTACACATATTATCCCTATCATTGCTGTTAATCACGGGTAATATTGTATTTATTTACACAGAGGGACATACGGGTTTATACAGTATAAACATACAAATATTTAGAAAAGTATGCTTACAACAAATTAAAAATCATTTCTATGATAAATTTGTCAAATTAAGTAGTATCGAAAGACCACGAATGTGATGATTATGAGGCCGACGATAACTTAATAATAAATTCTCTGGATTCATCTTGCATCTCGTCTAATTTCCACATTTCTTCTTCAACTAAAATCGATAAAATTTAAGTTAAAATGATGAAGTTATGATAAATATTTAATTGTCTTACTTTTCATAACATCTTTAATGTTATTTTGCCAATTCTGTACTGAAACATTGTCGTATCCTTGCTGAATAAGCACAGGCATATGCTGAACTTGAAATCTTGTATTATTTTGCCTCATACAATCCTTGACAAGTGCCCATACCAGTTCAATGGGATTTAAGGTTCAATGGTACGGCGGTAATCTCTCTGTGTCCCTCTTGAGCGGCTCCTTCATCGAGTGCATACTTATTGTACTTGCTTTTTTGTTGTGATCCTATTTCCAGCAAATCTCGCTTTCATAATCCTTCCACTATGGAAACTGATTTGTTCCAAGATAAATACGTAATAGAAGACGAAAGAAACTGGGAGAATACAAGTGAGACAGAAATATGAGCCGAAATTGACAAATGACAGAAACAGTGATTAATACCAACAGCCAACAAATAATATATGGTAACAATCCCCGTTGTAGAAAAGGATAGCCATATACAAATACGTATAAAATAAAAAAGCAAGGATTGGGTCCATAAGAGTAATACTTTTTTTTAAAACGTGAGCTGCGCTATATGTAGAGTTTCAAAATTATTCGCTACACGCTGAATGCTTCACTTACATGGCGTGCGTAACCGCAAAAAAAATCACGCAACTTTCTTGAACAATTACTAGGATAAAATGTTTTAATAGCTTCAACAGGTTATTCAAACGTTAAATGATCCATAACAAATTGTTATCGACCACACTTTATAACTGGCAAATATATCCAATAATGGCCACCAATCAAAATTGATATTGCACGCCTTGTACCATGATTCATGGGTATACAATTTCTTAGTATTTATATTACTTTAGCCAATTTATCATTCCTCTAGCTGATCGAAAATTTCATGACTCTCCAAACGGTTTCATTGAAATAGCAATTCTATACGACTGCTAAGTTTAATTTCCGCTACTACTGGCAGTTTTGAGTAGCTAACTTAATCATCTGTACGGTCGAGCGTATAAGATCTATTGACGTTACACAAACACTATCTAAACACTGCCTGCAGCCCTGAATAAACGAGGCAGCGTTTGCTGTGATTCTCTACTGTAATTGGTATTAATTACACATATTGCTTCACGTGCTCTAAAATTATTCTAGGAAACGAGTTACAAAATCCCACACATGTTATTACTTCAATATATTTTCAATATATTCTGTTTGTTTCGAATATGTCTCTTGATTCATTACTACCACCTAATATTCCTTTAACACATTGATGCATTTACTTAATTGGATAACTTAAGTTTTCATAAGGGAAGCTTTACACAAGTTTGCAGAAAATTCTAATTACATTTTTCTCCGCTTCCGAAAATATAACCCAGCACAAAATTCAATTTCATCAACTTAGTGAAATGGAATACGACTTTAGAAAGCCAATAAAGTAATGGAAATATGATATACATATACTTTGCTTTATCATTTGTTAATATTTATTTTGTTATGTAACAGTCGATTGTTTGATATGTTTAGATGGGTACTGCGTCTATGGTAGACATTAAATAGAAATAAAACTTAATGTAAACATAAAATTTTACTTACCATAGAACAATTTAACGGACGTGCTATGTGAAAAAATAAGCACAAATAATTACATTCCTGTGCAGACAACTACAAACCCAAATGTTTTGGCCCAAAATAAAACATCTTTATTTAGGAACGAAGGAAATAACCGTGGAACTGTGAGGTAGAATATTTTTAATGTGCTTTAACCACGCAAAGGATATATTAAAGTTTAAGCGCATCCATTTCGCAAAGCTATTAGTTATATATACACTCGAGCTTTATTTTTAGCGCAAAAACTATATATTTGCAAACTTCAGTGCTAAACGTAAAACATGGGGTCCTCTATAAAACTGTGTTGGAGTTACTATACAGGTGATCCAAATTAAGTGCGCACCATTGCCATCTCTATTATTAGTTGTGTCATTACTAATGTTAGGCAGTAGGTTAACTAGCAAACTATCAGTGTTTTTAGTGGTGATTGATTTCCAATAAACAAAAAAAAAACAATTAAATGGCACATTTTAAAGATAATTAGCAATTTGGTATTCTTTTAAATGGAACACTAGGTATATATCTTTGCACGATAATTTAAGTTGCAACATGAAAGTCTTAATACACTTTTGTGTATTAAAAACGAACAATAAAGTCGTTGTGATCGATTTTACTAATCAAATTTTATTGCCTAAAAATTGTGGTAGGCTACTTTTACTCTAAGGCAAACCCTACAACAATAAACCAGCTTTCGGAAAAATAAAAACAAATTTTTAAACACAAAAGATTTTTTTAGATATGATGTAGCAACAAAACCATTTATTTTGAGTACAAATAAAATCTGCCATTATTGCTTTATTGTTTATTTTAGGATAATAGTGTTAATACATCCATCACACAAGTTAAAGTATTATTCAAAACATTTAAAAATAAGCAGCGTTCCACTTAAAAAATTTTCAAATTAATTCTTATCTTGAAAATGCAACATTTTTTTTTTTTGGCTAATGAAATATTAATCAGCTGTAAAAAGACTGACACTTTTCTAATCAAACCTATTTCGTAGCATTAATAATAACACAGACAGCGATGGTCGCATTTTTGGACCAAGCTGTATACGTACTGTAGCACGCCCCCACCTGAATCATTTTGTATCTGTGTATGCGCCTGCAAAGTTCTAACAAGTCATCTTCGATTTCGGATACACTATGTATTTTGTCAGAACCCAGTACCCCAAAAAACTTAACGTTTGGAAGGGTATCTTGGTTGATAACATTATAGCACCATTTGTTATCGACGGCAATTTGAATGGAATGAAATATTTGGATTTGCTGCGAACGCAAATTATTTCCGCTGTCCCTCAACTCAACCCCGATTTTTGATGCAATTTAGTTTATGCCAGACGGTTGTCCCGCGCATAACACCAGATTAGTAATCCAGTTTTTAGAAAACATCTTTCCTATTCGTGCTATTGCCGGGAAGGGTACGATAAAATGGCTACCTCGATCACCCGCCTGAGGTCCCTGCGAATTTATTTTCTGTAGGGTTATGTCAAACAAATAGCTTTGCAACAATAGCGAGCTTGCAACAGTTGCAACTAGAACTGTTGAAAATTTTTGCGACAACAACCCCAAGAAATCACGACGAAGTGAGGTGGGAGTTTTACAATAGACTCAGCTATTATTTGGCCGGGATTGTGGTATTTTCGAACCCTCCATAAAGTAACATTGTTAGAATTTCAATTGATTTTGTATCATTGTAGAGTTTATTTTTCCTTTGTTTAATTTAATAAGAATCATTGCTTATTTTCCTACTTAGAATCACTTTTTCGTTCTCCTGCATCGCATAGCAGCTTCAAAATGAATATAAGGAGCTGTGCTTTTTACCGTAATCTGAGAGTACAAAAAAATTACGCAGTATGACGTGATTGGATGGGCATACTTGCGTATCCTTGCTCGGTTTATGATACACTGCGACGGGATATCTCTCCTTGTCAGTGGGACTCGAATGGGCGGTTGCCATTCATAAAGCAATCTCCCGTTTCTATGTGGTAGGTATCCATTCGCAACTAAATGTATATACCTGTAGGTGTTATATGTATTTCTAAAAATTAATTACTGACGTTCATAAAAGTATTTTAAAAGCGTTATCCTTCATGGTGGGCAGCAGATATGCCTTCAAAATAAAAATATCTAAAATAGCACCCTGAACTAAACATATCTGTTAGGTGTCATAGTTTGATATATAAATAAATTTTATTGCTGTATTGGGATTTATATAGTATTTTTCAGTTACTTATTTCGATTCCATTCTATGAATTTAGATTAAACATTTTATGTCAATGTTTCCTTCTAGAATTCTTTTTAACATGGAGAGTTTACTAAACACTTTTTGACAAACACACACAAAGGTTAGTATTTCTTTTAGAGTACTTTTCAAACGAAATCATTAAATCAATATGCATTACGTTTGATTAGGGGCATCTATTCGATTACGCAATGTCGTGAAACGTTTACCTACCATAAATTTAATTGAACTAATGTGATCTTTATCTTCTAAATGTCTCGTTCAAAACAAACGTTTTCAATTACTATGAGGTTTCCACCATGAAAACTTTCTTTACTTTAAAGAAATAGTCGGAAAATGTTTCCATTTTAAAGAAGTTTTTTCAAAAAGAACGTCGAAGTTTCCATTTGTCAATTACATAAATGTACTAAACGCAATCAACGTTGTTCTGTGTTGATTTGAATCAATACTAACAACATTTAAGAAAAACTAGATTAACCAAAATGGATCATAGCGTAGATTGGTTAAAATTTCTGTTAGTCCGTGTTATGAGCCTTAAAATACCACTGGAGAGCTGTATATATTGTTTATAACATCTTTAGGACTATGCCTAGATGAGGATTCTGGGGAAGACCAGTTGGATATATTTTCATTGAGTTCAGTATAATCCTTGCAAAAAATAAGATAATTTAATAACGCTTGACAAAATTTTTGAAATTCCAGAAATGTATGAGCTCACTGAATGTGCTCTCCTGATTATTGAAAATTAGAAAAGTCAGATAAAGTTAATTTCATGGGCAGAAATAAGGAGAAATAGTAAGAAAAAGAGTGATAAAAAGGAGTGAGATGAAAGAAGTATTGGAAAGAGGAAAAGGAGGGAGAGAGAGAGGCCGCAGAGAAGAGAGAAGTGGGTGGAACACATAATCACACATACACAAGTTATATTTTATAAGGTATTTGATATTATATCATTCGTTAAATTATATGTGCGTATTATTGGTAAACTAACATTTCAAAATTATATTTTCAAACACAGCTTTAGGTTTCTTGATATAATTTTGGATAAATTACAATTTTTGATTAAGTCATTAAAATATTAATTTAACAATTGCCAATTATTAACCTTTCAGAAAATGCCAGGCTCGTGTCAATTTGACATGTACAACAGAACCTAAGAATGTAATTATTATTATTATTTAAAATTCATTGCTAAATTGTATCATACGCATTTTGAAACATAGCAATATATGATTGAAATGTAAATAAAGCATATTTCGTTTCTTACCCCTAATTCCAAGCCCGCTACTACCAAGAATAAAAATTTTCCGAAGACACAAACTTAATGACACAATTTATGAATACGTGGTTGTGAGAAAACAAATAGATTATTTTGTTTTCCATGCTTTTTTTTAAAGGTGAACCTTGTATAGCCCCAAGCGCGTTTGCAGGAGTATATTTAAAAAAACCCTGCAAATAAAAGGAAGCCCAATATTATGAACGTTCTTAATCTTAGGAAGTCGAGTGATTATTGCCACTCAGGTAAATAACGCTATCATTTCAGAAATATAATAAAGAGGTATACAAAAAAGGAGACTGCATAGAGTGTAAAAATTACAGAGGAATTACTCTACTTAGTACTATGCTAAAGGTATATGAAAGAATTATTGAGAAAAAGCTAAAAACGAAAACAGAAATGCAAGAGACACAGAGTGATTTCAGGAAAGGTAGGGGAGTGCAGGATAATATATTCACGCTGAAACAGTTAATGAAGAAGAACCCAAATACAACTATATATGTGGCTTTTATAGACATTGAGAAAGCTTTTGATTGTTTTCCGCGAGGATTGGTATGGAATATCCTTAGAAAAGGAAGCGTAAATGGTAAATTGAGAAATGCAATTGCTAGTATATATAAGAATACTAGAAATTATGTGAGAATATGCAGTCGGAGGAATTTGTAACTAAAGAAGGAGGGGTACTCAGCCCTACACTCTTGGTATTATATGCAGGAAGTGTAAAAGATTTACAAATTTGCAATTTAAATATTTGCGAAGCAGCCTTACTAAAGAGAAACATGAAAATTAACGTCGATAAAACCAAGAAAAACATGGGACACGGCAATAGCGGAGTGTTTAAGGGAGAGCGGAATGTCCTGGAGTGATGTAGTCAGAACAGCAACAAACAAGAAAGAATGGACAAAGTTTATTTATAATAAGAAATAGGAAATAAGGAATTGATAAATAAATATATTTTTATTTTTACACCCCTACGGTAATTAAGGTTATCGATTATATATTTTTTTGATGGTTAATTGATGTAATGGACAAGCCTTACCCTGGGCTTACTGGACTACACCACGAAATTTTAAAAACCATCAAACTATTTATTGCAATGTCAAATAGAATACTGCAATCAGTTACGTTCAAGGAGTAAACGTAATTTGAAGTTTTAACAAGAAGAAAGGTATTTCTCAGCATAAGTAAAGCGAATATCACTGTTGTGTAAGATGTTTGCAATTTGCAATGTATAAATTCAAGGACGGCATACAAAATTCCTCAATTATCCTTGTCGGAGAAAGGGAATAATCACTTTCAATTGTTTCCTTTTTTTTATACATTTCTGAAAATAAAATAAAGCCGGGATATGCTTAGGTTAATAAAAAATAAGCATAAAGCTCAATATTTAATTGTCTTTAATTCATTATATTATGACGTTTAAAGCATAATACAGTAAAACGTGTATTTTTTGGTGGAATTGCGGAAATCAAGCATGCACGTGCATAACTAAATTGCAGTGAAAACGTTCCTCTTGCAGTAACACGGCTACGAAATAAAAGCGTTTTTGATCATGTACGCCACCGACGTTCGTAATTGTTTTCTCTTTTTGCTGTTCAACAAAACGCGTCGGCCATTTTGAATAGTAGTGCAACGCGTATCCAAAGGTTCATGGATGTCAGTAAATACACCTTTGATCTCATTCGTTCGGCACAAATAGCGGGGTATTGCAATTGCTCTGCGGAATGATTATACATGTACTTTCAGCCGCGGATATTTTTATGATTAAGATTACCCTTAGAAATACATAAAATTTATTGTTTGTACCAATATACCACCAATCAAAATTTAATTTATTTAATTAATTTGCTTCACAGTGCTGTGTGCATGTCACAGTAAATAATAGCAATATCTCATAGTGATTTTTGAGTGTTTTCCCTACAAATTTGTTATCAAAACATTGCAATGCTTGGGATAAACAAACATATCTATGTTGGTGTGTAACAACTATCTATAGGTAGTAAATAGATATCTGTAGGCTTATATTTTAATCTTATAATGGAATTTTGATGCTAATTTGCATTACTGCTTATTTTCATATTATCTTAAAATTAAACCCTTCACTTTACATTTTGCTCCAACTACGTGCATCCGTATATTAACAGATCTACCAGGCAAACATAAATTAGCGCAGCCTAGCTATAGCAACACCAGCAAAGAATGTTTGACTTAAAGGCAGAAGTAATTTAACTATTCTCACGACTCAGTTTTTTTTCTTATGGTGATTACAAAATTTAGGAGATAGCTGTCGAAGATTTCATTTTGAGGTTAACAAGACAAAATATAAAAGAAAGCCAATTTCAACACGTTGTAAGACGGTGTTTGATTGTGTTATTCGCCTATGCTTAATTTCCTGATGATATTGTTTGATCTCTTAAACGTTTGTCTCAATATTAGAAGGTACGAGGCAGTCTCCTTTAGTTTGCAAATTATACTAATAAAGACAGTAATACAAATTAATTTAAAAATTCAATTATAAAATTATACTATGAACAAAGATAAATGTTGTAGACTGCCAGTTACGTGTTGGTTTATCTACTACTATTGTTAGTAGTAAAGTAAATGGGATTTTTAGTCAAGTAACATTCATTTGCGTACCATAACATAACGTATGATCCTAGAACCAAGTATTGAAGTTGTAGTAGTGCACTTATGCAAATAAAGAATCCCGTAAACAATCTTCACAACAAGGGTGTAACGATTATATAAGATTTTTAGCCAAGTGGACACAAAAGCTAACATTGTTAACCGATGCCCGTGATTTTGTGAAAATCATATACGAAAATCTAATAGAATTGTGACGTTTTGAATTCACGAAATCACTTGCTGTAGGTTTGCATATATGCATATTAAACTATACACACTCAACTTATAACATCTCTATAGGACGATGCCATGGCAGGCAGTTGAACTAGAAATAAATCGTTGCTGCTGCGCGGTAATGCAATTTAGTCCATGCATATGGATGTGCATACTATATTCCCAAGTTCAAATGATAGGAAATTCAACGTGTAACAGTTACGCAATTACACTCCACTAATTGTTGTAAATTCATATCTAAATTGTTAAAGTGTACAGGAGAGAAACTGTAATGCAAAAAGTTTTTAAAATTAAAAGTAAATGTTTATTGCTATTTCAGTTAGAAAGTTTAATGTGTATCAGCTTGCCGGATAATTCATTCAGAATAGGATATGTTGCGGCCAAATATTTCGCTTGTGTTCATGGTTTAATTAAATTAATGATTAGCTCTCACATTAATTGGTCTGTAATTTAATCACAAAGGGCAAAATTTTCAATACTATACCGCAATAATACTCATGGAGGTATTTATGCAATACAGTTTTTGAATAGATTTGCTTAATGATAAAACATATTTCAAAATAACTACAAATACATACTTGGTCGTTAATATGTAGGCATTGTATATAGTAAGAATAATATTCCCTTATTTCCAAGTAGGTACAGTACATGAAAAAGTCAGGAAGAAAAAAACAATAGTTTACTATAAAACCTAAATTAAATTAAATTTGATGGAAGAATTCAGCTAAACTATAGCAATTTTTGTTAATAATAAATTTTGTACAGCAAATTTAAATTGCGAAAATCGTTGTATTTCTTTAATATCATTTGGCAAGGTATTGTATAATTTACAGCGAGTGTACTGAATGCTTTTTTTGGAATGTTGAGGTTTTACGAACCGGTGGCAGTAAGTAATTATCCAGTCTTGTATTGTAGGATGATGTATAGGATTTGTAAAATCACGCATGTTTTTGGTACACAAAGCAAAGAGCTTCAAGTATATATATATCGTAAAACTTATGCGTCTTAAACACAGGGCTACACGAATCACGAGGTCTTAGACCGTATATTACGGGTAACGCGTGCTTCTGCAGGACGAAAACACTTCCCGCTGTAGCGGATATTCCTCAATAGAGCACTCCATATTAAACTCTAGAAAAGAATTCAGAATAATATATCGTCTTTAGAACACCTATACTACAGCTTTGCCTGAGATGATATAGAGAGTAGTTAATTCGTCCTAGCTGTTTACAGACAAGGTCAACATGGCTCTTCCAGTTTAAATTGCAATCGAAAACTAAACCAAATATTTTTGTTTCGTCACTAAATGGCATAGTAAAGTTGGCCAATTGCACAGATTGCCAATTTTCTGTTACATTATTTCTATTTCTGAAAAATACTAAATTAGTTTTATCGTTATTGATAATAATTTGGTTTAATTTGGTCCAATTAGTGGCGGATATGAAGCGGGATTCTATCTTCTGTAATACGTCAGTGATATTATGTTTATATCATCCGCATACAGAATAATATTGTTCGTGTTTAAGTATTGCGGAAGATCATTAATATATTTATTAAAAACAAAGTTGGGCCTAAGACTGATCCTTGCGGAATACCTATATTCAGCTTCCTTGGTTTTGATTTTGTGTCGACACAAGTAATCCTTTGTTGATGGCCACATAAATAACTTTCTAAGCGTCTCTTTGCAAGTCCTCTTACTCCATACCTGTCGACCTTATGTAGTAATATAGAGTGGTTAACGCAATCAAATGCCTTAGATAAGTCAATTGATAAATTTATAAGAATATATAAGAGTCGTCCAGGGAAGAATATACTACTTTAACTATGTTATCAAGAGCAGTGTGTTCGGTAGAAACCCATGTTGACTTGTCATAATAATATTATTAATTAAGATTTAGTCAATTAATTTTTTGTTTACCACAAACTCATATATTTTGGAAAAAAAACCATTAAGTAAGCTAATAGGCCTATAGTTATTCAAGTTGTTTTTGTTACCCTTTTTCTTAAAAATAGGTTTTACCAATGCAACTTTCAATTCACCTGGGAATTACCCTTTTCTAAGGGGAAATTAATAAGATACGCTAAAACGGACAAAAAGTAATTGTTATTACTCTGTATTAATGCCATCATCACCTGCCCGTTTAAATTTTTTTATTGTAGCTATATCAGCGTCAATCACTGGAGACAGAAAATTCGGAATACATTTATCTAATTCGTCGAAATCTATACACAGTAGACAAGATATTTATGCCATATTATTTTTGAGTAATGAATCCCTACAGTCAATATTTTGTATCCCAAATTACCATTTATCGTTCTCTATGTATTTGGTTAATACAGTACACCTTGATAACTATCTTTGTGGACCTTAAACAAATTAGTATTGCTAATCAAGTGTACAATAGATAGCATGTGTTAGTTTTCCATCTCCATCTCCTTTAGAATTAACATTTTCCATTTGCATTAATGAATATTTAATTGTGAAACACAACTCCTCTATACGGCGTTGTGTGTAGCCGGCCCCAACTATCAAAAGAAAGCAAGACAACAGTGTCCGTATACTTATTTCTACATCCTCAGTTGACTGTTGTGTTTTATCAATAGCATTATGAAAATAACAACATTTTTGTTCTATATTTAGGTCGTAATAAATTTTTGTGTATTTCGGTGACCCAATTTTATTCATTTCGTTTTAGAAAAGAAGCGAAGTTTTCCCGAACAGAAATGTGTTTCAATTCCCTTTATTCGACCTTTTTATAGCAAGCGGCGAAACATAAAATTCCAAATTTTATTATTTCAGCTACAATAAATTGTTATCATATACAGAAATAACTTTGGATATGAGTTGATATATTACAAGCATTCACTATGCGTTTACCTATGAAATTTAATAAATTGGTGGGCTTTTTTGTTACCCAATTGTAATAAAAACATCTCATATTTTTAATTTTAAGCTAATTTGATGGTAGTGGCTTGAGTTTATATTTTATGAAATATTTTTAGCATATACGTACGTAATGTATTATAGGATACGTAATTGCTTGCGGCTTACGTTTAAGTTTATAAAGATTTAAATTAACGCGTTTGTTACAAAATAAAGCATTTGTTTCCCACTACTGGGTTTCAAATGGTGTGCTCAAAAATGGTGGTTAGAATGATAAATCTGCTCATGTAGTCAGTCGGGTAACTGCTATTTGCAACAAGAACTGTGGAACTTCCCCCAATAGCTATGCCAAAAATTGGTTAACTAAATTGTCAACCAACATACTAGAAACACAGAAAATGTTACAATTTTGTTAAAGAACATAATTCCATGAACTTTTTATCACTCGCACCTGCAGTAGTATTAGTATTAGGATTACATTAAAATTTTCGGATATGTTGAATTTCTGGATAATTTAACTCCGTACTTAGAAACCATGTAGAAACATATTTGCTAATCTCTTTGCTCGAGTGATTACCGTGCACCACATGGTAGTAAATTTTGTTTTAAAAATTATATTATGTACCCTATTGTGAATATATTAACAGTGTACAAGAGGACGAAGGACAAGCTGGCCTGGTTTACAGACGGGTCAAAGACCGAGCATGGATCTTGAGCTGCGGTATATTGTGAAGCGGGGGATACGAAAATCGCAATGTCCCCAGGAAAATACACCACTGCAGTACAGGCAGAGGTGTACGCTATATTGCATTGCGCAATAGAAAATAATAAGAGGGCTTATAGTAAAGGCTCTATATTGAAACGAATAGTTAGGCGACACTTGGGGCACTATGGAATCCTAAAGTGGCATGAAGACTGGCCTGGGAATGCATATGGGAACTGAATGTGCTCGCGAAACATAATAAAGTTACTTTGTTGTGGATGCCTTGGCATTCAGGAATCGTGGGCAATGAAAAGGCCGAGAGATAGCAACGTTAGGATCATCGTCTTCATACGTGGGTCCAGAACCTGCCTTGGGAGTATCTAAAAACACAGTACGAGAGCAGATACGAAAATGGGTCCAACAAGAACATGAAGAATACTAAAAAAATACAACCACGAAAGGTCATGGCAAAACTTTTATTAAGGAGCCATCAGTAAAGAAGGCTGATGAAATATTAGATCTTCGTAGGAATTATCTTCGTCCAGTAATAGGTCTCCTGACAGTATATTGCGCACTGAAAGGACGCCTACAGAAAATTGAGGTTGACGTTGAAGACCTAAGCTGTAGACTATGAGAAGGGTCAACAGAAACTGCATACCAAATCTTATGTGAATGCAACGGTTTGGAACCCAGGAGACATCTTTGGGAAACCAAAAGTGAACCCAGAAGACCATACACACCAACCGTCTAAGGACCTGTACAGATTGGTACAGGGCGTAAGGATCTGGGAATGCGTGGTATAGCATGGGTACAAAAATGAGAAATAAATACAAAAAGCCAATGGTCTGAAGTGTTTCCCTAGACTTATGTCAGACGGCTTCTATAAAGAACAAGAAAACAGTCTAAGCTGTGTAAACTCAAAGAAGTCCACGTGTCATCAGAACGGTCATATGCCTGACGTATATTGCTGCTTGAAGCCCAATGCTAGCAACTGGATGCAACTTACCTGTGGCGTTGGAAGCATCTATCTTTGCTACTGAACGAATTAAACTTAAAAAAATAATGAAAATTATTTGTTTAATACCAAAATTGTCCTTCTTTATATATACGAGGTGTGTGAATTAAGTAATGAGACTGATATTTTTAAATATTTTTATTTGAATATAATTACAATTGAATGTTGTTTCCCTCAAAATAACTCCCTTGGAAAGCCACACAGCGTTGGAGACAGTTCTTCTATTCCTCATAGCAGTGTTGTAACTCGGATATTGGAATCGCCTTTAGCTGATCTGTTACAGCCGTTTGAATGTTTTCGAGTGTCCCAAAATGATGTCCCTTTAGATGAATTTTCAATCTTGGGAAGAGGAAAAAGTCACAAAGACTCAAGTCAGGTGAATAAGGAGGCTGAGGAGCCACAGAAATATTTTCACTGCCCAAAAAACCGTTTATGGAAATTGCTGTGTGACAAGGCGCATTGTCATGATGCAGGATCCACTCGTTCTTGATGTTAGGGCTCACACGCATGACCCTTTTTCGGAGTCTCTCGAGAACCTTGCGGTAAAAAAATGTTGATTAATTGTCTGACCTTGAGGCACGAACACTTTGTGAATGATTCCCCGGGTATTAATGAAACAAATCTGCATGCTCTTGACCTTTGATTTGCTCATTCTTGGTTTCTTGGGCTTTGGAGAGCCTGAAGTGTGCCATTCCATGCTCTGGCGTTTTGTTTCCGTGTCATACTCGAACACCCAACTCTCATCACAAGTAATAACACGTCCCAACAAATTTTCATTGTTTTCAATCGATTCCAGAAAGTCAAGGCGCCTTTCTCTCTTGATGTCCTTTTGTTCCTGCGAAAAGTTTTTTGCAACCATTTTCGAGCAGATCTTTCTCATTCCCAATTCATTCGTCAAAACTTGATGAACGGTGGTGCGAGACAAATTCAACTGTTGCCCGATCATGCTGACCGTCCACCGAAAATCTGAGCGCAGAAGATCGCGGATTTTGTCGACATTGAAGGCCTTCCGCTGCGTGGCACATCTCCCATCTACTCTCTTTCTTCTGAAAATGCTTTAAACCACCGAGAAACCTGGGCTTTATGACAAGAAAACTGTCTCCGTATGCCCGCTGAAGATTCGCAAAAGTTTCTGTTGCACTTTGCCCAAGTCTGGAGCAAAACCTGATGGCACACCGTCGCTCGAAATTAATGTATCTTTCGTTTGTTGAACGCATCACGAAAACCTGGTTCACGGAAAAAAACGACAACGGACAACCAAATGACTTGGTCGAGTTTAAACTTGCGCTGAATGCATATTACAATGTTCGTTTGTCGCCCTTCCATATACCGTGCTTCCCGTGTTGCCATATCAAACACTACGTTGTCAGTCTCATTACTTAATTTACACACCTCGTCGTATATACACTTCGAATTTTGTCTTTAAATGTATTAGCGGTGAATAATACAATAAAGTAAAATCAAAAAGAGAAATAAACAAAGTAAATTGCAATAACTAATTTAATTTTATATTCAAATATTAGCTTGCATTTTGGATCGGAAATTTCAAGCATTCCCCGGAAATGCCTGTGTTGCCCTGTGATGACGGGCCGCTCATAGTCGCTTTCTCTCGTAGTGGTTACGTAGAATTTATCCCACTTTATCTCCTAGCGATGATGTAGCAGCTATCGCACGTTGTCTCTATGCTTTTTTACACTAGGCTACTAGACTATGTCTATTCGACTATTGTCTTTATCTTCAACATATAAAACATTGCCTTACTTTATGCTGGCAGTTCATTTGCTTAAATTTCTGACTTGTGTAGATGCAAATATTTCAACTAAAACGTTATTCTACGAAGCGAAATATATATATATTTTGAAGGTTTTCTAAATAGTAATGGTAGAATTAATTAAGAAACAAAATATTTTGAAGCTGTTAATTGAGTTACTAAAGGTATATTTGTAGAAATACACTATGAAAAACAGCAACGGTATGTATATAATTTTTTTTATAAAACAATATCATATATTTTTCAGCACAATAATTAGGAAAAATGAAGAAACTTAATTTGAAATTCTGCTCACAAACAAAATATTTTACATTATAAGAACGAGCCTTCCTCTCTTGACTTTCAATCTGCGTGCGTTACGGTGCATGTTTATACTAATTTGTCAAAAGAATAAATTTTAATAAACTCCCTTTCTGCGTAACAAAGGAGAAAGACACGAAATAATTATAAAATTACCTGACCTGAAACAAATTAATCTCCGCAGTAACTAGTAATTAAGGTCTCTTTCCCAAAATCTCTTCCTGGCGGCCGATTCTTTTATTATTTTCTTATGAGCTCGTTACACCGGCAAACGGAGTTATCAAAAGAAAATTGTTTTAACCTACTCGGTTTAGTATTCGGGGACTAATTTGTAATCAGAGAGCAGTTACTCTTCTAGATAATATCCGCGCTAAAAGAGCTTTCCCGAGCTGAAGCGGTAAGATATTAAAAGATTTACGAGCACTTTCTCTTTCGAAGTGACTGCAATAAGTCGTGTTTGTAGTCTAAACCGTCTCACTCCAAATTTCTCCTAATTAACTCTGAAAAATCGCACGAATACTCTCCGCCTTCGTGAAGTTCCTCGCTGTATTTTATGAGTTCGCCGTGTTGTGTCGTTAGGGCATTCGGTTCTCTGCCGGGAGTACGTTGTACAGTCAGTTCTTGTATAATTTTGTCGTATAAAAGAAAATTCCAACCATTATATTATATTTCTTATTTTTTGTGAAATTTTTCGATCTCGGGGTTTTTAAAGGCGTGTTACTTCTTTTTTGCATAGCCAAAATTGTGAAATAATGAGTTTCACAAATACACTAAATGGATTAAGATTGCTCGACTTCTTTGTGCTCATACAATTTATTGTTAGAAACAAAATGGTTAATGATGCATGTGCGTTGATTCTCTAATCATCAAAGAAATTATGATTAATGGACTCCAATCGTTGAGAGATAGGTTTAGTATGCAGCTAGCTTTAATAATAATAATAATAATAATCTTTAATACCCAACAGATTTAAAACAAAAATCCAATTACAGGGAAATGCAAACAT
>JARFOC010000610.1:322214-333628 GCA_031763485.1 Osmoderma eremita
TTCAAAGAGTTTCGAAAAACAGGAAGTTAAAGCAATTGGGCGGTAATTACCCATGATCAGAGCGTCGCCCATTTTATGAATGGGCTTAATTAACGATGTCAGCAAGTCAGGAAAAATTCTCTGTTCAAAAGAACTATTGATCAGGTGTGTCATAGGCGTTCTTATTTCACTTTTACAATGTTTTAACATATTAGCTGGTATACCATCTGTAACTGCCTTAAATTTGTTTTTGATTTTAATGAATACAATCAACATTTCAGTGTTCGTATATGGATGTAAGTACATAGTGGACTGACTGAATTTAATGTAATTATTGGATATTGCCTGGTAACGAATGCTTTGGGTGGTGCAGATAGGACTACTCAGAAAATATCCATTAAAAGCATTAGCAATTACGGTCGGAGATCTTATTATCTCATCACCAAGCTTAATGACCATATTTTTATTCTTAGTGTTATTATTTTTATTTTGTATACGATTAACAGTATTCCAGGTTACTTTGCTTTTATTTTCTGAATTCACAATTTTAGTGTTTATAAAATTATTTTAGTAATATTAATTAGCTCTATATGTTTAGCTTTGTGAACCTTATACAAATTTTGCAAGTTTGGATGCTTTTTCTGTAATATGTACAAGTCTTTGAGGTTTTCACTGGATTGACGAACTTCACTCACTATTTACCCAATCGTGTGAATTGTCTATTATATTTCGTTTTTTGTATGGAAAAGATATGTCAAAATATAAATAAAAGGTATTGAAGAACGCGGAAAAATTTTGCATTGAGATCATAAATGGAGTACATCTCATTCCAATCTTCATTTTTTAGGTTTTCTAAAAATAAACCTATATTGTGTGCACCGTATTTTCTGCAAAGCTCATAGCACTTAATGGGAGACCGATTTTTTACCAAAAATAACAACAAGAGTCTATGATCAGAAATTAAGCGAATTAATGCTGATTTGTGTTTTTCAAAACGTTGTATCAATTTATGTTGAAATATTACTGGTCAACATTTTCAATATCTGCAGTGGTGCGTAAAAGCGTTTATCAAATAATATTTCGTTATTAAAACTAGGCTCATAACAAATTTGATATATATTGAGAAGAAAGAACTTACTGATAACTTGGAAAAAATTGACGTTATTTTTTTTATATTCTGTTATATATCTAAATCCATAACAACAACACATATAAACTATAAATGTTGATATATAATATCATCGCCTTCTTCCTTTCTTTCTGCAGTGTTTAACAGATAGTTACGTTCTGCTAAGTTAATAAAAATATTATTTATACAACTTTACTCGTGAAAATTAGCGAGGAGGAGCTATCAGTGGAACCTAAATTAAAATATACAGAGTATTCCAAAAGCTTGTGATGTAGATATTTAGGTTATTTGTATGTACGAGTATTTTCTTAAATAACACGCCCTGTATATTTTTAGGTTTTAGAATTGTGGTTTCAACAAACACTAGGGGTCAAATTAGTTGGTTTAAGATATATATACAAATAAAGATCGGAATTTTAGACATATTTACCACAGTATTTATGATATGATTTAACATGCGTGTTTTCTTCTAAATAGAATACATAACAGATAAGTTTATTAATTGACGAAAGAAACAAATTATATAGGTCAAAAGTAAACTTCATATGTTAGATGTTCATATAGTATAGTATAACATATAATGTATAAATGGATCCCGTAATTTATCAATTGATTTTACCTCAATTAGGAAGCCAACTTAAATTAGGTGATTGCATATTCTAAGGGGATAATAAAGGGTTCACGCTAATTTGAATATTATGCCTTAGTATTTGAAACTACCCCTAAATTAATCAATGTTCACAACAAACAATTAAAGGGCACAGTCTCGTTAGGAATATAGCAGAACCACAACATCAACCGTTACGTATTTAAATAATAATACAAATAAGTTTTGAGATTCATATTACAAAATTCAGCATCTTAAATCTTTTCATGCAGGAAAGTTCAAAAGTTTAAGGAACCTGTGGACTGGTAGTTGTCACACATATTTATTCCAAACATACTACGTAAAATCCATATTGTTATTCTAAAGTCGAAAATGTATTTTCTTGACCCTGGGTAGGTTTAAGATCCACTATTGTCTTGGGAAAAATATTTACATTCGCATTTTATCTGTTGTTAACATTTAACACTACCTCTAGGCATTTCTAAAGAAGACGCTCTTTTCAGATATTTCTTTTATTTCCTTTAATATTCCCGGAAAAATATGACTCCCAAAGGAGTTTTGCCTCATGCTTTTTCTCCATTTGAATATAATGGTGGCGGTTTTTTTTTAAAGATATGATAACTTAAACAAGCAACAAATAATATGTAATATATCTACAAATACAAACTTAGTAAATACTTTTATATCCAAAATTTGACGCGAGTAATTCTGATTATTCGACACATGGCTCTTCAATGAAATAGTTTACATATTTTGCTACCACTATTGTGAGTCGATATCGAAAATGGTTTGAAACGAGGGATAGGGCATTTGATATTAGTAAATTATACTGTATGTAGCATGTGTTATAATAGGAGTTTTGGGCCAATCCACGCGGGGTCTGTAATGTTTTATTGATTTCTAATTATCGCACAGCTTGTAGAGTATATATAGCTTAACTTAAAAAAAACCTACGTATTCGGATTTCGAATACACGACATAAAAGCGCTTAACACCCTTAATCTCATTGCAATGTAAATAATACCTGGCTAGTGGCGCGGCGCAGTTGGTTAAGGAGTCGTTCACTATGCTTCGGGGTCTTGGGTTCGAATCCCGTGTACCATGGCCGTCTTTGCCCCCTGTAAATGGCCACGGTATTGAGGAAAGGTATGAATTGTTTATTATAAATCGGGTTTCTACTATATTTCTAATGAAAAGTGTACATGCACTCCGAAACTTACGTTTTTAGTTTACTTTTTATTTATACTCGTATATCATTTTCTCTAATCATCTGTAGAGCTAATAATAAAATACTCTTTAGCAATAACGTTATATGTCTGCTGTTCATTTGGTATGTAATCACAAATGAATATGAATATGGTTATGGTTCAGACAGAGCAAAGATTGATCGAGCGAACTTCATATGTGGATATGTCACATGTGCATATGTGCATATGTAAGGTAATGAATAATTAATAGTATTTTAAATGTAATCGAAATTAGAGATTTGGCTAATATATCTGAATCAGATGAGAAATTTTACAAAAATGCAATGACATTTAAAACACTTAATATATGAAATTAGTAACATATATATTCACACACTACAAATAGATTTAATAAAATTCGGAACATATTTTTCGAGAGCATGTAGGCTGTCATGGTCAACCAAATCTCGAATAACGAAATTATATCTTGGGTACATTTAGAATAAATATGTACATCTTTATTTTTCCCGACTACACTTATCCTCATATTTCCGAAAAGGCCACCTGACCCGAGTATCCGGTAGTAATGGAACGGCAACAACTGATATTTAAGAAAGATTCACCGGATTTCTTTTTTTCTTTCTTGGTAAATAAATTCATCATGCGAGACTGTTCCAAAATGTAGTCTAAAGTGTAGTCGAAAAAAATAAAGGTAGATCAACGTCCATGTTAGATATAATTTCGTTAATCGGGATTTCGTTAACAATGAGAGCCAATGTGCTCTGGAAAAATATGTGTGCATTTCCCAATATTGTGTATTATAGATCGTCGGAACTTCCGTATGCAGTATTGGATATAATAGCAACTTTTATCTATTACTATCCTTAGTTGGTGTCATTAGTGCTATCTTCACTTCCGATTGCTATGTTGCAACTTATTTACATAAGTCGGCATCGGCAAAGTACTTATCTATCTGTCTATTAGCATCAACAGCGGTCAATCGTTATCGCTGTAGCTTTAAAATACTTTTAGTTAAAATCCACGTTAATTTGTTTATATAAAGTCGTTCATATCGTTCTTTTCAGAGCGCTTCCATTTTTTGCACAGGGTAATATGAATTGATTTTTAGAAATTATATAACCTATACATTTAATTACAGTTTTCATGCAGTGAAAATGGAGTCTGTGGGGAGAAAACGGCGTAAGGGAGAAAAATTTAGCCTAGACGAGAAGTGTATGATTGCAAATGTTTTAAATTATTTTAATAAAACTATGAATGTGAGTGCTGCCGTTCAAGAAGCAAGTAAAGCTTTCGGTTGCTCAGAGCGTACAATATATAACATAAAACAGGAGCAACAAACTGGTTCATTACTAATTCCAAAAAACCCCAGGAAAAGGAAAGGCATACAACTAAATGACCGATTATAAACATATGATGAGAACACGCAAGTACCTATTCGACGCAATGTGCGTAGTTTTTTTTATACAGAATATGCCACCTATATTAAATGCAATTCCTGCTGCTGTCAATGCTGATGATGATCTCCCTTACTTCAATCGAGCAACTTTACAGAGATTGTTACACGATATGGGTTTCGAATTTTAAAAAAGTAGGACGTAAAAGTATATTCATCGAACGAGACGACATTATTCGGTAGAGGCACAATACTTACGAGAGATCAAGAAATTTAGAGAAGAAGGCACAAGTTAGTCTTTGCTATTTGATATTTCTGTAACTTTAATTATTTCAGGTCGAACTATAATATATACTGATAAATCATGGGTGAATACCGGGCATGCAGTTAATAAAACATGGACAGATACTACAATTCAAAATAGTTGACAAGCTTTTATCCAGGGATGAAGTACTTGTTTGAAATCCCCAACCGAGCCTGGACCTCGTTTTGCATTAGTTCATGCTGGTGATGATAACGGATTTGCTCCTGGTGCTGAATATACATTTCTCTGCAAGAAAACCACTGCTGATGTTCATCATTGGATGGATTCAGACACATACGAGGATTGGTTTATCAAGAGATTGCTTCCAAATAGACCGCAGAAGTCAGTGATTGTTCTTGATAATGCTTCCTATCACTGCAGAAAATTAGAAAAAAAAATTCAACGCCAGCATGGAGAAAAAACAATATCATTGATTGCCCTGAGAAACAAATACCAATCACTGACGATATGCGAAAAAGGGACTTGCTATTTTGCGTGTCACAAATTAAACCGCAGTGTGATAAAAGCAGGATTGATGAACTTGCAAAAGAAAAAAGTCACGAAGTTCTTCGATTACGACCTTACCACTGCGAGTTAAATCCCATTGAAATGGTATGGGCACACGTTAAAAACTGTATAAAAATGAATAATGCCATATTTAAGGTAAAGGATATGGAGGAATTAATTCGAAGAGCATATAGCACTGTAACAGTTGATAGTTGGCAAAATTACATCAAACCCTATAATCTAGGTGGATGTGTGAATTCTTTTTATATCTTCCCAACCACCATTCTTCACCCAAAACGCGCATTTTAAAATCATGAATGGTTGTAATGATTATAAACTGCATAACTATTTTGTCTGTTTAGTTTTTGATTTGGCGCTGTAGAATAGACTGCGCATTGTTAGTAATTCAGCGCATGCGCCCTACTCAGATTCCTAAACTGCAAGTCAACCGGTAATAACCTCTTATAAAGCACACATCGCCCTTTTTAGACAAGTTGTAAATAAAACTGCTGCACTGGCGCTGAGAGACACCAATCACATCACGCAAACATCTTGGGAAGTTTCATTAACTGTTGATTTTATTTCCTCAAATTAAATGGAAAAAAAACTAATTCTCAAATGAGTCTATATAAGAAGGAATAAATATAAATAAGCACAGATAGGTCACAGAAACATGATTGTGGACTTTTGTTAAACGTCATATTAGGTTGCAATTGTAACGTGTAAATATAGTCATTATAATGACGTGAATCTACGAGATTTTTCGGTCATATAACATTGATGACCATTAATCACCCATAATCTACTCAATATGACAGGGTTGTAAAATGTAACTGGTTTAATTTACTATTTCAGTATTACAAACTTTTTATCCACCTAGGTATAAACTTAAATACTTCTCTACTTTTCATTTGTATATCCTTTAATATTATTCATGGGTATTTACAAATTTCTCGTCAATTGCAATATCTACTAATATAGATATTATTATAAACTTGCCCGAGTATTTTCTAATAAGATAGATTTTGTGACCACCTTAGATCTCATACACAAAGTAATGTGCAACAACAAATTGAACAAATCTTATAAACCTTATCAGAACAAACCAAAATCTTCCGGTTTCTTATCATGTACTAGCTCTTATTTAGATTGGATGAATATTTGATGTAATCTCCAGTCAATCAAATTATTCATTCGAATAAAGGATTTTGAGATTTTTTACATGAGATCTACAATGTAATATATAACGAGCTAGGTAAAGTTCCGCCAGAGAAAATTTTCTTTGTCCCCCCACACTGTGTTCACTTCTCCAAAAGTTTATTTCTATCAATTATTCAATCCAATATCATCAGTCTAACCTCATCCGAAAGCTCCGCACTTTAGCTAAAGGAAAAATGGAATGTAATTTATCATAAGATGAACGACATCAGCCGAATCCTTCGGTAAATTTCTTGCGATGCATATGTAAAGATTTATCGTAATTCTTAGGCGTGTTGGTTAAATCTACTTCGCTCATCTGGGTATTGATTCGGGTTTAGTCACATCGCAATTCAATAAAATTCCCCTTTCGTCGGCCGTACTCGAATTGGGTTAATAATTCAGAACTTTGTTTCCTCTCATTCGAGAAACTTTTTGTTTCTCTTTTTATTGAGATGTGCCAGTGGCGATTCTTCTGAGACGCGGACTCCAATAAACTCATATAACGAAAAATGACTTCTGCGTGTTTCCCTCCTTTTTTGTGCAAGAGATATCTCCGCTCGAGTTACTTTGTCGATTAGCATCGTCAGAAAATAAGAATCGCACAGCTTATCAGGATGTTTGCCTGATATTGACAGCTCTATGGCTAAGTGTTTCGCTGTTCACTCCTAACATTTACAAAAAGAAATGCCTTCGATGAATTTTATTCCATACGTTACGGCCACACTGTAGGTATACGACGTGTGTAAATTAAGTAATGAGACTGATATTTTTTAAATATTTTTATTTGAGTATAATTACAATTGAACGTCGTCTCCCACAAAATAACTCACTTGGGAAGCCACACAGCGTTGGAGACGTTTCTTCAATTCCTCATAGCAATGCTGGTACTCGGATATTGGAATCGCCTTTAGCTGGTCGGTTACAACCGTTTGAATGTTTTCGAGTGTCCCAAAATGATGTCTCTTCAGAAGAATTTTCAATCTTGGGAAGAGGAAAAAGTCACAAAGACTCAAGTCAGGTGACCAAGGAGACTGAGGAGCCACAGATATATTTTTACTGGCTAAAAGACCGTTTATGTAAATTACTGTGTGACAAGGCGCATTGTCCTGATGCAGGATCCAATCGTTCTTGATGTTTGGTCTCATACGCATGACCCTTTTTCGGAGTCTTTCGAGAACCTCTCGGTAAAAATGTTGTGTCTGACCTTGAGGCACGAACGCTTTGTGAACGATTCCCTGGCTATCAAAGAAACAAACCAGCAAGTTCTTGATCTTTTAGCTCATTCTTGCTTCCTTGGACTTTCGAGAGCCTGAAGTGTACCATTCCATGCTCTGGCGTTTTGTATCCGGGTCATACTCGAACACCCAACTCTCATCACTAGTAATGACACTTTCCAAAAATTTTTCATTAGTTTCAATCGATCAAAAAAGTCAAGGCACCTTTCTCTCCCGATATCCTTTTGTTCCTGCGAAAGGTTTTTTGGAGCCATTTTCGATCAGTTCTTTTTCATTCCCAATTCACTGGTCAAAACTTGATGAACGGTGGTGTGAGACAAATTCAGCTGTTCCCCGATCATTATGATGGTCAACCGACGATCTGAACGCATAAAATCGCGGATTTTATCCACATTGCCATCGGTTTTTGCAGTTGAAGGCCTTCCGCTTCGTGGCTCATCTCCCATCGGCTCTCTTCCTTCTGAAAATGCCTTAAACCACCGAAAAAAATGGGCTTTTGACAAAATACTCTCTCCGTAGGCTTGCTGAAGATTTGCAAAAGTTTCTGTTGCACTTTGCCCAAGTTTGAAGAAAAACCTGATAGCACACGGTTGCTCGAAATTAATGTCTTTCATTTGTAGAACGCACTACGAATACAGAGTTCACGGAAAAAATGACATCGGACAACCAAATGACTTGATCGAGTTCAAACTTGCACTAAACGCGTATTACAATGTAAACTTGTCGCCCCTCCATGTCTCGTGCTTCCGGTGTTGCCATATCAAACACTACGTTGTCAGTCTCATTACTTAATTTACACACCTCGTATCAAAAGGTAGTTTTATACTACAAGTGATTACGAAATCAGATACGAAAATTGACAATTTTGTGGTACCTTTTTATTCGTCAATTTGTGATTATAAAAGTTTATTCCCTTCGTTGCAACGTTTGACATTGTATTCGCTATTTGAGTATAGGCATACGCTTTTATTACATAACTTATATAAATGGAATAAAATAAACACGTAATTGTGTAATCGACTGAAATCATTAAATCTTTTGAAAGAGTTCATGTATTTAAACAAATATATGGAAAATACGTACAAGAAATCATCATTCTATCACATTGCGCATAATTCATTCAAGTTGAACACTATAACAATAAATAATAAAGACGATATACCTGTATATGCCCGCCTAACCCTCATTTACCGCAGTTTATAATATTCATAGATACAGTTTGCTTAAAATGTGAGGTTTACCATTGGGACATGAAATATTGCAAGCTGTAGTAGTACTCGATGAGTTGAGGGTAATATCACATTCGTATGTCATTGATGGGCAACTGCAAATTTATATTAACGCTGAAGTCTTAAGAGAATTAAATTATGGATATTAAACAGCCAACTAGGTTTTTTTGCCTAAAGTAGGTAAGTAAGAGGTACCATAGCTACTCCATCTAACCACATTCAGATTAAAATCAAGAGCACTAATTTTTTCTAACAAAATTTGCTTACGGTATATGTGTCTCTAATACACAGTATCGGGAAATCCACACCGCACAAATTAATTTAATAAAATTCAGTACATATGTTTCAAGACCACGTCGGCTCCCATTCTCAACCAATTCCCGAATGAAAAATCGGGAATTCGTACCGAATTTTATTAAATTAATTTGTGCGGTGTGGATTTCCCGATACTGTGTATTAGTGATACCAGCCCACAGTCCTTGCAATTCTTTCACGTATATGTGTCTGATATACTATTATTTATATACTTAGGGTACTATGTAGCCCTAAAGTGGCATCAAGACTGGCTTGGGACTGCATATGGGAACTGAATGTGCTCGTGGAATGCAATACAGTTACTTTG
Source organism: Osmoderma eremita (assembly GCA_031763485.1). Classification (NCBI taxonomy): domain Eukaryota; kingdom Metazoa; phylum Arthropoda; class Insecta; order Coleoptera; family Scarabaeidae; genus Osmoderma; species Osmoderma eremita. Next base: position 331,628 of record JARFOC010000610.1, read on the forward strand.
TTGTGGGTGCCTGGGCAGTAATATGTCTTCTGACAGGACATTGTGCACTGACAGGACACATACGGAAAATTAGGGTTGACATTGAGGACCCAAGTTGAAGACTGTGTGCAGGGGCAGTAGAAACCGCATACCCCATCTTATGTGAATGCAAGGCCTTGGACCCTAGAAGACAGGCAATGAACTATACAGACCAACCGGCTAAGGGCCTGTATAGATTGGTACAGGGCACAAGGATCTGGAAATGGGTGGTATAGGGCATGGATACAAAAATGGGCGATAAATACATGGGCTGAAGTGTTTTTGGAGACTTATGTCAGACAGCTCCCATAAGAAACAAAAATAAGTTACACATTTTTCAAATGTTTGGATTAACATAGGGAGTGTTAAGTATACACAAACGAAATATGTTGTTGATCTGAACAATTTTTATTTGAGTAAACCAACTCTCTCTGTCAGTGTATAGTTTTGACCTGCGCCCAAAAATGGTTTCCAATGGTTTGTGATCTGTTATAAGTTCAAATTCAAACTTTCCATAAAGATACACTTTGAATTGTTCGATGTCCCAGACGGTAGCTGAAGCTTCCTTTTCTGTTTGACAGAAAGACCTTTGTTTCCAAATACCATTATTCTATGGCCTCCTATTTGTTACGAATATCCAGCTCGAAAATCTTTTATTTGTCTATTTATGGTTTCTCAAGCACTGGCTTCAGAAACGGGCAACTGCAGATTTGTGCTATAGTCTTCAGCTAGAGTCTTCTTCTGCAATTCAATGGGAGCAAATTTTTTCAGATATTCCATGCGGCTTTTTTTGCATGGGCCCTTCTTATTTTGCACGGCCCTTATTTGTTTTTGCATATGCTCTTTTTGTTTGTCGTGGTCTTTTTTGGGTTTGCATGGCCCTTTTTGACTTCGTGTGACCCTTTGAAATAGAGCGGTCGCCATCTTATTCTATGTTTACGATATGAAAAATATAACATGGCACTGCTGAGCAATCGGTTTAGATTACACTATGGGGTGGTATAGTCGGCATATGTGCAGAGTTACCGCGCTCAGACATCTATGTGTAATTAAAATGCGTAGCCCTTTTTTAATTGCAAATTAATATAATATATAGCACTTATCAATTTATCAATCTATTTTTTTCTATAGTAACCGGAGCAATGGTTGGTCCGCGTCGCCAATGTAAGATATCTTGGGGAAAGACAATCACAAATAAGACACAATATAATACCACGATTCTTTACTCTCGGCAAGCACGAATACAACTGACCCTCAACATCCAATCGTTCCAATCATTAAATATCCTATTATACACTACACAAGGCATATTAATGCTAATAGCTATTGGAATTAATTGAATTATATTAGATAAATATGTCATGACTTATAATATGGGCAAATAAACTGTTTAGATCAACACTTTAGGATTCTCACCATACCAACGTTTATTAGATAACTGCTTTTACTAGGCGAAGGCTAGATGCATAGTAACTACAGGCAAAAATATATTTTTCACGAATACGATATAGCTGGCAACTTAGATTATTTGTAACCTTTTTCTCCGAGTATATGTGTGAGGAAATAAAGTATAATTATCATCAGTGTTACCTATCATTAAAATGAAAATATTTCTAAATATAACACGTATTCTGACAGCCGGTATTGTAGCTAATGTAAGTCGAACTCAAACAAAAGCACCACGAAAAGAGTTGTCTAGGTATTTAAAAACAAATTATTAAATATTTAGATAAGTAAACTCAGCAAATACGTAAATGTATACAGGTTGTCGTAATCTAACCGATATCTGCTTGCAATGTCAGAATTTACGAATAAACTCATCCGCAGTATTTTGCTCCGCTGTTTTCCCACATAAAGTTATTTATTTGGCATACTTACGCTTAAAACCCAAGTTTGTATGGTTTTATATTATAATATACTAAAAGCCGTACCATAACCGTACGGTCGAAATGTAGGGCTTTTAGGACGATACGGACTCCGCTA
>JARFOC010000610.1:340210-353010 GCA_031763485.1 Osmoderma eremita
TTAAAATTTATAAAAAGAGTTTATTACCGTCGGCAAAGATGTGGTTTGGTGATGACACGTCGTTATGGGTTCTGCAAGAGGACACTGATCCGAAACATCGTAGCCGTCTCTGTCAGTTATGGAAAGAAGAAAATGGGATCCAAGTGTTGCAGCGGCCATCACAATCGCCTGACGCAAATCCTATAGAAAATGTTTCAGCACTTATGAAGAATAAACTTAGAGGAAAACCCGCATTTAATTTGAAAGCGCTATATCGTAAACTTAGGCAGATATGGTGATCGCTACCACTGGAATACGCCGAAAATCTGGTACAGAGCATGCTTAGACGCTGTACATCCATGCTAGAGAATCAAGGAGGCTGGACACCTTACTGGTTGGTGTACATATCATTCTTCTTTTTTAATAAATAAGGTTTTTATTTAACACTTGCTTTAATCGTAAAAATCACGACACGCTCTTGTCAAAACGACTGTAAATCTAAGTAGGAATCATCTTCGCCTAACCGCTTAAATATTCTATTTATGGATGCAAGAATGAAGTTTTTGTCAGTTTCAATATTGCACATACCACATTTTAAATAGCAATCATAGTCATTTTGTAAACGGTTAGACAATATACCCGAGCCTATTATCTTTACACCAATAACCCAGGTGGGTCTCTTTTGTCTTTACTACGTTTTAGTATCTATCCAGTGGTCGTTTAACGATAGTAATAAAATAATTGTTATTGGCAACAAACATACATAGCATACATAAACAAATTTTAGGTGTTGTGCCAAATAGCCCAATTCGCTGTTCTAATGCGAACATTTATACCTTTAGCCTGGTGAGGGAGGGAATTAAAAAAATTAATAAAACTACATTCGCTCAATGGCATGTCCTTCTCTATAAACTACAGTTTTGCTTGGATAACAGTATTTCCTTTAAACAGGATCTACTTGAATATTTGGACTGATGCCATCACCATGTTATTCAGAAAGTTTGCTATGTGCTAGGAAAAGCTACCCTTAAATATCTTTCATATGAGATTCTTATTTAGCAATAGCAAAGGCTAATATATTTGCGAATCCAATAACCAATTCTATGAATCTTTATTTTCCTTTTAAAATTAACACACATTAACGCAATAAATATTAAATTGCGCAAAAATGTGTGTTTAGGTAACTTCACGTTAAAAACATTAATCCCAAATAGCTATATAATCTATCTACAAAAACCATCAGCGATCTGCGTTAGGAATGCTGAAATACTGGCTTGTGTTAATTATATATTCGGACCCAAGAGCCTTATTGAAAATAGCAAATCGTTCTAAAACCAACATGAAAACACCAATATTTTAAATCCTGATACTATCAATTTATTGTTTGTATATTGTAGATAATATCAAGCGATCTTCCTCCAGTAAACAGTGTTGTTTCTTGTCCATACCTCTTTTCGTTTCCAACAAGTTAGCTTTGCCTAAGTTATGTGTATTTTTGTCAATTTAAAAAAACATCTTGGAGTATAAATGAGTATAATAACTAACAAGAAAATAGATTGGGATGTAATGATAACGAATAATAACTTATGATTTTTCTTTATTAAATGAAGGAAGATTTTCAACAGACATACTTTTAATGCCACAGATGCCTTAGACACAACACATAATAAATACTATTGAGAGATCTTATAGAATTGATATTATAAGCAGGAAGCCTTAGTCCGTTTTGAAGTAACAGAACAGCAACTTTTAAATTTTAGGGTTGAACAGAGATTCTGTGGAACGAATCGAGTTTGAAACCTAATAACAATTTTTGACTTAATTGTCGATTTCTCGTAGCTTTTCGTAATCTTCTAGTGCCTGTAGTCGCAAAAAGAACGTAAAAACGTCACAGTAGTATTCTATTATTATACATTGTCTTAATTTATAAGTACAATGAAAATACTAACAAATCGTATAAAAATTGTTTGAAATCATTCTATTTTTGATTGCTACAAATTGCTAAAATCTCTTACTGATCCAAATGATGAACTTCCAGAGTTACAAATTCAAAAGTATTATGTGCTTAATTTGCTTTGTTTTCACAGAAACACACCCCATTGTATTTAACCAAAAAGTTTAAACAACAATACAAATTCTTCATTTACACAATACAAGACTGCAAATGAAATATTTGTACCTACAGTAGTACAAACAAAGGTTTCCGTTTTTATAACTAGGGGAAATATTTCCAGAATTAATTAGTTTCTGCGCCGACATTTCCAGGAAGAACACGGAGTTTATGGTGAAACCTAATCTGGCAAACACTAATTCAGAGTTATAGCTTTTTGGGTTGTTTATACTCATGAATAGATTTGTTGTGGATAGACAGTAGTGATGTCTCTCGACTTAATGTAACCGCTATAATAAAGAAAAATACAGAGATCGTATCCAATTATTTTATTAAATATGCAACTAATAATAATAACTTTTATTTAATCAAGAATATTGCAAACTTGTATTATTGAAAGTTTTTAAATTGAATTTGTAATTCAGAAGATTCTATGTTGTTTTGGTTGTGGATGTAGTGTTCTGCCTAATTACTGGATGTGTATATTCTGGTTATTACAAATGCATCAGGACCTTGCATGTGCATTAGTAAAACATCTCTTGCGCGTAACATATGTACACATGTACACACATTAGGCAAGCAGGAATAAAGGACCTATTCATGTTTCAATACAGCATTCGTTAAGCTAGCATGTCTTCGTCGATAGTAATCATTACAAACCAATCAGAGTGAACGTACACATTAATGCATTAGACATTTGCAATTGAAATTGTGATATTGTTTCCAGTTTTAATGTTAAAACCCCGGATAGAAGTATCAACAAGCTCTAGTTAAAATCAGCAATCTGTAGTCTTTTAAGGTAACTAAAACTAATTTATCCATTGCCGTTTAGAAACACCGTTACATACAGACACAGTTGTATTTCAAATTATGTAATCTTTTAAATGAAATATACGCAACCCCTAGTGCAATTTAAGAAGTTTGCGTTTGATGGCACACCCATGCGATTAATGAGTTAAAGATAAGCAGATCAATTGCTCCTCAGATGTTGTGTCCTTTCCATTAAAACCTGACGCATTTCGGTGCTTCTTAAAGAAAAGTATCGATTTTTAAATATTCATGTTTTGTTTTTTGTTCTACGAACACCAGTACGTAAAATAAATTGCCACTGGAAATTACCAAATATACCGTGATGCACGCATGTACATTTGCATGATTATTTTGATGACAATTTTCCAATTGCGCGAAATTTGCTTTTCGTATATTACAATCCTTTTTTTAAATTTTCCATGCCATGTGTTTTAGGTTCAATTTAATTCTTTTTAATAATTGTTATAAAAATACCACAAATAACGTCAATTATAAATGAACACAGAGGACTCGTACAGAGGGTTTTTGAAGAAGGAATATAGGTTAGGCTTCGGAAGCCATTGCTCAAAACTGTATTCCTTATCAATTTTTGTTATAGGAAGGACCTTCTTTACATATAAGTATATCACTTCAATGGTTTATTCAAAATGTGTGAAGAAGGAAGTGAAATGGAAATTTAAGGTGTTGACAGACTATATTTTCATGTATGTACATACATATTATATATATACATATATAAAGCTGTACATTTCCGCAGAAATTCTAGCTGTAAAACTGCAAAAACTCTGTAAACTCGTTGTTCTGGTGGATTAGTCCACGTGTACATGGGCTCATACATCCGCTTCATAATTCCTAATGTGTTCTTGCGTCATTGACAACTCTCCTCCATTGTTCTCTATCTCTTAATAATTCTCCCCAATACTTTATGTTCATTTTCTCCACTTGTTCCTTCCATTTCACCTTAAGTCTTCCTCTTGGTCTACTTTTAACGGGACTCCATTCTGTTATACTTCTAATGGCCGCTTTTTCCTCTCTTCTAAATACATGTCCATACCATTGAATTCTACTGGCTTTATAAGTTTTGACAATATTTTCTCCTTTCATTATCGTTTCAATTTCATGATTCATAAGTAACCTGTATTCGTCCTCACCAATCTTTTTTAATCCTGTTATGCATCTTATAATTTTTCTTTCAAATACTTTTAGTTGTTCTTCTTCTCTTAACGTCAAACTTGTTGTTTCTGCTGCGTATGTTACGACAGGTCTAATCATTATTTTATAGATTTTCATTTTTGTATTTTTACTAAGTTTCTTGTACTTATGCCTTATTCCCTAACTGAATTCTTCTCTTAATGTCTAAACTTTCGCTGGTTCTGCTTAATAGTGTTCCTAGATATATTAAAGACTCTACCTCTCGAAATTCATAATTCTGTGTTCTTAAACTATGTAAAGGTTTTTCTCTATTCCTGTTGCAATGCATGTATTTTGTTTTATTTTCGTTGATCCCCAGTCCTCTTTCCTTGGCTTTAACTTCTATTGTCTGAAATGTTGTTTTTAGATCATCTTTTCTCCTTGCAATTATTGCTAAGTTATCTGCATATGCAATTATTTGAATCGATTTGTTGTTAATTGTACCAGTATACAGTACTTCTTTAATAATACAATCCAAAAATGTTATGAATTTTTATTTATACTGTTTGTTGTCCCTCTTTCAGTGCTCACTATTGCTTTCGAATCTTTCATTGTCATTTTTACAAGGTTTACTATCTTTCTTGGTGTCTCTATCTTCTCCAGATCTTCTATGATTCCCGCTCTCCTCAACATGTCAAACGCTCTCTTGAAGTCCACAAAAAGTATATATGTGTACAAACATATTACTAATTCGGATAAAATATTTTCACATTCCGTTATGTTTCTCTTATAGCGAAATTTTATCAACTTTAATTTATTCCATAATACTTTTTTTATCTTAAATATAATGGATATGGTCTTTTTTCTATCTTCTGGTTATTACACAAGGATTGAAAATCTTCCCTTGTCAGTAATGTCTGACAAAAAATCTCGGAAGAAAATTCCAGGTAGAATTTGTACCTAGTAGCATTACTTATTATCCATATGTACTACCTTACGCTAGTTTTCTTTGTATTGCTACTCGCAATCTGCCCAAGAACGGTAAGCAAATGTTGTGTGTCCCTAACAAGGAGGAGTTAGTGCTCTTGTATTTAAGGCCTAATTAGGATTGCCTCTAATTATGTAAATACTTAAATAATTACTTAAAATCTATCACTTATCTCCAAACGGTCACAACGCTTCAGCGGGTTAGGATACACTCAAGTGGCGACAAGTATTTCGTACTCACGCACTTGGCTTCATTGAATACCATTTTATTCCCAGATCGTGAAGTAGGCGTTTCATTTGTCGCAAGCCAGGAGGAACCAGTGATGGTTCTTAGGGTTTCGGACTTTTGAAGGATTTCAATATTCGATAGGCTTGCGATTCCCCATAGTATACTCCGTAAGACCATACAGGTTTCAGGATTACTTTATATACAGCCAGCCTACAGGATAGCTAGACTAACCAACAGAGGCTAACTTACAGAACTTTAGACAAAGATTAAATTGGAAACACCACATATTTACAAAAAGAAAAGGTAAATATGTTGGAAACACCAATCTTCTATTCAGGTGCATACCTAAATACTTGTCTGTGTTAGTCTGTGGAAGTAGCTGATCATTGAGAGTAACAATAGTACACGTTTCCTTTTGTTAAAGTAAAGGTTATCTGTTGGGATTTTGATATGGTACCTTTTATTTCCCATTTCTATTCTTGCACTCCTGGATGTTGTAAATATCTATTTCTTGTTTCTAGTATACATTTCTTGGCACTACGCTGGCACCCACAACTCTGTGTAATCTGGAAACTTAATAGCAGTAAAAGTGTTTAGAGTAATAAGTATGTCTGCAGGAAAGATTTGATATAGGCCAAGTCGCAGGGCATGCCTTTGCAGCATTTTGTTTGAATATATGCCATAAGTTCTTATAAAGTTCTAATGGTTCTATTTATAGTTCGTCCTTAAGGCGGTGCTCATGCTCAAGTATGTGCCAACGCGAACTTGAGCATGAGCACAGACTGCGAATACCAACCTAACTGAAACACAACTCATGCGTCACTCAACCTAGCTGGAGTTAAATCAATGTTTGTGAATCTACATATTTAAACATGGAAATGTAGTATTTATATCATAACTGAATTAAAACTAATTTTTATATTCATCTATAAGGAGTACAAACCATGCACGTTTTCCTAACTGCTTCTTTTGCAGAACTTTTCCATAAATCATCATCACCTTTATGTTGCCCGGCTTCAGAAAGCATAATTTATATTATTACTACCTGGATTTTTTTCGTTATTATAGACACCGCGACGAGGACACTCACTGTTAAATTTATGTGGTGTAGCTGCTTTTTAAAAAGCGAAACTTCTTTTAGATTAGATATAAATATTTTAGTATATATCTTAGCTGTAATAAGTAAAGAGTATTATTAAAAGAGTAGGTACATACGGAAGAGGATGATAACCGATCATACGTGCACATGTTACATTAGAAGCCTTTTACCCTTTACAAAAGGAAATATTTGGCGGCTTTTCATCTTGATCATAATACCACGAGACTTAGCGTCGAAATTGCCATTTATTATGGAGTTCTATTGGGTAGGAGATTGACGTGTCCCACATGCACGTATAATACCTTCGAATTGGTGATCCATCATATTTTTCCCGTATATCATTCTTCTTTACGCTTTAGGTGGAATGAGAGAATTTGTGCTGACGGGAAATGTAGCGAAATGACATTAGAACTGAACTCGTGAACGTCAAACCCGATATTTGCGTCTCGCATTTTCGGCAAACCTTTCAAGCCGGAGGAGTCACTTGGTCACATGCTCGCTCGACTAATCGACTCACGACAATAGCGAATGAGTGGAAAGGAGAAAGTTAACAAATGCGATTATAGAAAATATTACGAAACGAAATGGAATTGCCGTAATTTGAACAAGAAATGGAAGTATCTGAGGTAGTAATATTATCTAGCCACGCCGATGATAGTTACGTTCAAAAAGCGACGATGATGGTGGGAGAAAGATGAGGAAAACGTGTGAGAAAAGATCCTACGCCAGTATATATTAATTTCCTTGTCAGATGGGAACTCTTCGTAGGCGTGGGTTTCCCTGATTTATGTGCTTTATTTAAATAAATCGATCGCTACCCTAGAATATATTAATATTAATAATTGTCAGTGTGGGAATGAAGGTATCAAGATTGACTACTGCTATCGTTTGTCTTGAGGTTTCCAATTTGGTGTGGGTTAGATATGTATAGTTATTCATAGAAAAAGTTTTAAGAGAAAAAGTAAATGATGAATTTGATAATAAATAAAGAGAAAGTTATCTCATATGTGTACAAAGGTTAACAGTAAACGCCGATTTTGGAATATTATCATGAAATACAGAAAAAAAGGCATATTACATTTTATTTTGAAAACACAACTTTTCTTTGAATCTTAAATTAAGTGTTCAATGTGAGTGCAAAAACCACGTTAGTTTTAATCGGAAATATTTCCTTACATAAAGGAAATAGAACTTCGATAACACGCTCAAGTTTGCTTTTAACCACCATGAGCCAAACCCGTAATCTGTTCACAAATACGTCCCTAAAAAAGAGATAAACGATTTCGTGGTGCGTAAACACCGGAACGTTCAAGCTTTGTTATGGTTTCACAATTTGCCAAACGCCAAACGTCCTAATCAATCGCTATCAAACAGCTGTCGAACAACTGCTTACGTAAATAGAATTACACGTGTAATCACCATAGCATTACAATCAGCGCTGTGACGTGGAATAGATTCAGATTTATTTTCAAGTAAAACGTAATTAGCCTATACTTTGCTCACCGAACAGATGGAATGATGATCATGCATCGTGCACGTGCAAAGCCGGTTTTACCCTGGAAGACAAAAAAATATAGTTATTTCTATCAAGCTATGATTACTTGAAACCTATTTCAGAAACATACTCGTCATTCATTATAATGAAAAGTAAACCTTCATTTTATGTTTTTGCCGTCTATTGCAATCTGATTTCTATTTTAAGGTGGAGCCAATCAATAATAATCTATAAGATAGCATAGGTGAAAAATTTAAATATTGAAGTGTGACCTACTCAAAGAATATAATTTTTCTTGGCAAAACGGTGTTTAATGTGTTATTAAAAAAGTACTTGTGCCGTAACAAAAAGAAATCACGGGTTTTATTGTATTTAGACTAGATGGCTAGACCATATTCCCAGCCAACACAGTAGATCCTCGAATCGGTTATCACCATGCCAAACCAATCCAAACATTACGCCTTAAAAAAAGGTCCAAAAGTGATTTTCTAAATTGAATGTGTTTTTTTGAACGTAATATTGGTTGATTTAGATATATAAATGTATATCATATAATATAAATTGATGTTTCTCATATCCCTTTGGCATAATGTTTAATGATATGACTTAACGCCTTTATTTATTTTTCCCTTATTAAAATATTATTCCTTATATAATATATAATAATATTGTAGTAATCGCACACAGATATCTTATCAATTGATTTATTAATTATATCTTTTGTATCGCATATTATACTTTTCATTATATAAAAGTTTAATTAACGATTTTATTATAAACATCATGTATTAAAGAAAATGTTCCTGTTAATGTTTAGAAAGACATGTATTATTAGGAATAGAAAACGGGATCGTTTACCAATCGGTAGATCCTTGAGTTGGTTATCCTTATGAAAAATGATTAATAATAATTGTGTGAAGAGCCATCTTTAAAATCCCAACATTACAAAAGAAAAACAACACCAAAAAGCGTACTCAACGTTCTGTGTATTGTTTATTTATTATAAATACAGAGTATATTGACACTGTTTACCTTGCCCGTTATTTTTTATGTGGTAATAGGGACTTAGTGAAGACACAAATGTCGAATAAGACGAGATCGAGACTGAAATGAATAAATACACGACGCCGCAGAGGAATAAAGGGGTTATGTTGGTGTTATGTATGATTATATATAAACATTGCGCATCCTTGGTATGCAATACAGCGATGTATTATACATTTTCCTATACATTTTAAATGAATGAATTTAATTTATTATTATCTTTCTGTTCTATTTTTGCAGTGCAATTGTTATATTTGTTTTTAGCAAGAAACAGAAATTTAGTCTTAGAACTTATGATGCTATTTTCACCCTTATTTGAACAGTCTATAGCATCATTCGAATAATCGCTTTTTGCATATTAATGGGCGCCTTTTAATACGATTTTCTAGTTTACATTGTTTGCAATGGACTTTTCGGGAGTTTTTACGTACCAATGGAAAGTTTAATTTTCTTATGACGCATTTTTTGTAGTCCATCTGTTCGGTGAATAAAGTATTTCAATGGTGTCCCTAACCATTTCTACACTATTCTTTAGCGGTACTAACATAATTGATTTTTAATATCCATGTTGGCGGAGATACAATTTAAGACGAAGATTTACGGAAGAGACAAGTGGAGGAAAATTGTTCATAAAGCCAAGAAAATTGCACGTAAAGCCTCTAACCTGATAAATCGCACATTTTTATTTTCTATATAAGATAAATGTGCAAAAATAAATTATCCACTTAACATTTTTCAGTATTTTTGGCCTACGCACGTAGTTTTATGAAAATTATACACATCGAGCCTTATGAGAGAGAACTAATTAATGTCAAACTCAGTTGAACATCAAAGCGTAACTTTACAAGCTTTACGTTTGAATATGTTTACGTATTTGACTTACATATCTAAGGCCAGTCTTTAATTAGTGCTGTTCAGCGTTCCTTTAAATCTGAAGCTATTTACTTTTTGCCTTATTTTTCTTTAATCTTGTAGGTTTGACTAGCGGCTATATGGTTTCGAAGGTGACATGCCGTTTATATTAAGAACAGTAAAAGTTCGTTTTTTGTTTGTAAAATAGGTTACGGTTGGTGAAAAGTTGATTCTCGACAGAGATTAATGGAAATGCCACATAGCTATTTTTTTGCAATCATATTTTAAAAATTTGTACTCCAATTATAGGCAGTTTATTTATTTAGACGAAATGAGGATTTTTAAAATGGCCTCGTTGGCTATTCGAGGCGGGACAATACTCCAGAAAGTGTTAAGAAAGTAAAACCTGGTCGCAAAAGGTATCTACATATTAAAATAATCGTTAACTACTAGCTTTTTTTTAAGTATTCGGAAATTCTGTCCATGAATTTATACCACATGCATCTCTCATATTTTGTTCGAGCACTAAAAACTTTGACTATAATGGAGGAGAATCATTAAAAAATTCGACATAAATATCGTTCTGAAAAAGTGTACACATTTGTGGTGTTTTTCGTGAAATTTAGAATTGGAAGTGTCTCAAAGTATTAAGTCACACGAAAATGCAGAGAACTAGTAAAACAAATTAGTTACTTATACAAACAGAATTTAATAGTTGGTAACTGAGAGATTTAATATATAACATATGTTTAATGGCGGAGTAAAAATGTAGATCAACAAGTTTACCATTCCAAAAGTTAAGCAATTTGAGACATATGTTCATATGAACATACTTAAAATAGTGCAATTCTGAAACACCCAATACATAGTATTCTGTGCTGCATATTGTGTGCAAACCGTTGACATTAAAAAAAAAACATAATAAAAGAAATTCCATGAATTATTGTAGGCAATTCATTTTAGATTCAGATTTGGACTGTTATGTTGTTGCTTGTTTGTATCCTAATGCAGAGGCTTAACACTGCGGCCTTGAGGCCTGTTGTATTACTCTACATTAGGTTTGTGTACTTGGGTATCGTGTGCGTGTGTGAAGTGTATGGCTTGTTACTACTCGCCGTAGAGGGTAGCAGTGTTGATTTATCCTCAACACTGAAGGGTACCGGGAGGAGTACCGACCACCCTTGCTGCAACCGATCTTTGAAAAAATCGGCTGCCGCAACGGAGATTCGAACCCTGACATCCTATACAGGTGCCCAGCGCTCTTACCACTGCGCTATCCCGGCAATTACTTTTACTTAACTTACCTTTAATAAATGCCCCTGTACATCGTGCATTATAATAGACACATCGACTTCCAGCGGTCTGTAATTCCTGTGATCGAAATCATCTTGCAACTCCAGAGGAACATCCAGCGAGCCCTCTTCCGACTTCGGGTCCGAACCTTCCGCCGTTGTCGGACTCTGTTGCATATCGGTAAACATCTGGTCGTCTCCGAATATATTCTCCTTCAAGTTCAAGAAATTCCGGAGAGCCGTTCCGTACAGCAACAGAACCGAAGGTCCTATCTCCAATTCGACGGTCACCACGTCAGATTTTAGGGTCGTCGGATCGAATCTGATGCAATCTTGGGGCGAACGATGTTGCTTCCTTTGCCTGGGAATGCGCATCGGCGACAGGAGATTCTCTTCTTTGACCGGGGTGGATATATCTGCCTGGGGTGTCGGACCTAACGGAGGACACGGATGGAAAACGTAACAGATGTTGATGGCACCGATCGGTACCCACCAAAAGTCAACCCAACCGTTGCTGTTAAAGAACGAGAAGAATTTAGTGTTATTTCTTTTGATGCGACGTTACCTTATTATTTGTGAAAATTTTAGGGATTCATTGTGAGAAAAGTAGAAATGCGATTTAAGTTGTGTTTAATGTAAAGTAAGGATGGGTGATATATGGATAACTGCTACTGATAACCGTTATCGTCAGATAACCGTTTTAACCGGTTCTCGACTTTCGATATTAACAATTACCAAAATAACTGGTAGTCGATAGTGTTCCATTATTATTATAGAGTATCGGTTCTTGAACGAATATTCAAGTACCGGTACTCTTGACCGTTCTCGATTTCCGTTCTCAGTTCCCGTTTTCGGTTACTAAATATAATATTCACTCGGTGAATAGTAGTGCGATATGTAAGACTATATGTTTAGGCTGAATACGAAGCAGTGGAAGCGGTACTTTCTTCCTCGTAGAGTTAAGAGAAAAACAACAGATATCATTGAATTAGGCCGTAGGAAAATAGGCCGTAGTGGTCTAGTGGGTTGGTCACTAGACTACAAAATTGAAGGTCCCGGGTTCGATTCCCGACCGTGCCAATAACATCGATGGCGTTTTCCCGGCCACGGCTCGACTCAGGCTGTAAAAATTAATAGCTGGAAGTCAAATTCTGGGGTAATAATAGGCGGTCGACTCGTAGCGCTTGCCACGTTACAGTCCTAGAGTACCGAAAAAGGCTTATAACCGTGGCAGACCACCCCTGCCCTCCCCCTAAGAGCCCTGAGGCTTGTTAAAAGGGGACTATTATTATTTATCATTGAATTGAAATGCGAAACTATCCTAGAGCTGTTTTTTTAAGGTAAATTATGAATAGGAGTATACAATGAATCTACAAAATAATGAAACCCACGCGACCTCTTTTAAGTAGGCAACGCAGTTAGCAGCATGGTAATACCACAGACAAAATAACTATACCAGACTATCCACTAGATAGAGCGACTAGAATGATTTATAAAAATTCCACTGGATGTCGCCACTATTTGCTCTAACACGTAACGTAGTCCGTGTACGATGCAATGTTGCCAGTTTCCGTCGTAATGTATTTTATGTAGATACACGATATAGGCACGAACCTTTCGTTCGAACTCTGGAGGCTAAGAATGAGAAGCATCTGTGGGATACAATAAAAATAGTTACTTATATACTGTAGATGCATTAACACATTGTTGACCGGTCACGAGTTAACTCGTGTTTTCATGCCCAAACGTTGTTGACCGATCACGAGTTAACT